>JAANSN010001622.1:0-10609 GCA_036850665.1 Dicranocentrus wangi
CAGCAGCGCAGTCACTTTAAACAAACAAACTGAAATGAATTTAATCGTCTGGCTTGAAAAAAAATCAAAACCCCTAATCAGGAAACCAATGGCATATTGCTTAAGTCATAATCTCCACATAAATACATGGGCTGGCTGTACTGAATGACGAATTTAAACATTTTTTTGGGAGTTTCAGAATGGAATGAATAAATGCACATTATTTGTAAATCTTTGTGACAAGACAAACACTTTGTCCACATTTTTGTACTAGCTCAACAGTAAGGAATGAACCCATGCCTCAAATCCAATCTCGCCTTGATTTATTTGCCATTTTAAATATGTACCTCAGACGGGAATTTGTAAATCACACGATAACCCACCTGCACGACTTGTTTTAAAATCGGATGTCTCTGACTTTTCCTTGGGGAACCAGGCGTCACATATAATCTCATTCATACACCTCCACAGCCAAAACGATGAATCTAAATTCCCTTGCATTAATTCACCAACACCAGTAACAAGAAGCTAACAATCTTTGTTCCTGTTCAACGCAACGGAACTAGAATAATTTAACATATGCGACTTAAATACAACATAATCACATAATGTACATACTATATGCCTAGGTACCTAACTAATGTTACTCCTAAGTTAAGTTAATTATACCAGTTTACAAATTACAAACTCAAAATTATGATCAAGACTAAACAATATTTTCAATAAAAATTACAAAGTATTGATACATTTGTCCATGACCATATTAACATGATCAAATTCAACTAAAAATCACTTGTATTAATGCCCAGGCACACCTTTAACGAACGAACGAACTAACACTCTCCACCTCTACATTTAATACACACCATAACAAGTACCATTTCATTCCTAAAAAATACCAAAATTCCACTGCACTTCTGTGACGCTGCGCTGTCAATATTCTACATCTATGCAAATATATTAATCATATAGTCAGGTCGGTATTCGGTATAACGGATTGTCCCCGTTTTTATACAGGGTGCAAATTCGAGAGAAGAGAAAGAATATCCTGCGATTTGAGACCAAAAAACTTTTATTTCGTTAGCGATTGTTACAATAATCAAAAGATTCTCTCAATTTCAAAAATAAAATTAAACCTGTCAAAAACTTTCGGCCACTTTTTTTATACACATCATCCAATCCTGTGATCTTCCCATAATTTTACAGCTTTCACTTTCTCATCATTTGTAAACTACCTACCGTATAGTTTTTTTAGTGATGAAAGTGAGCCAACTCGTACAAGATATATAAAAAGTTTCCATCATCATCATAATCATCATCATATTTATATAAACAACGGGAACAAGCTAAAAAATAATTTTAAGGTTGCATTCAGTCGTGTTTTCTTGGCCAGGTAAGGATTTTTGAAAGGTTGAGTAGAGCATTTTTTTACGATCAACGGTGTTAGACATTTTTTTGTTAAACTTATTATTATTACATGATTATTTTTATTCCAGTAGTAGTTTTTTTTTGTCGTCCGCAGCTATATTTAAATTGCTTTCACAAAATTGCAAAAACATTGATCAGCAATTTTTGGATCAACTGCGCTCAATCAAAACTACTCATCAGAATTCAGCTATTATTATTATTAATATTATTATTGACGATGTTGGTATTAATATTATTAACGAATTTGGGACGTATTTTCTCGAAACGGATTTGTTGAGGGACGAACGCACTCCCAGCCGCTGGAAGTGCTCGCTTTTTTATTGAATTGAAGTTTTTCTTTGCAAACATATAAAAGTCTTGCTCCATTTGCCATATCTTGGATTTGTGAATTGTCTTCAGTGTCTCTTTGGATGGCGGCTGTTTCCCATACGTTTTGCGGAGGTGGGACTTGCCCTCTGAAAAATAAATGCCCAAAATAAGTAGTCATTTTTTATGACTTCTTTCTTGTAATTAAACTCCCCCTTTTTATGTCTTAATTCCGCAATAGTAAGTAATTATAATTAGCAAATGAGCAGATATGTAATTAGCACCGTCGTCGTCGTCGTCCGTGTAAAAGTGAATTGTGTGTTAATGATTTAGCCCGTTTTAGCAAACTCATCAATTGAGCAATTTTTTAGCAACAAAACTGTTTTTTTTTTGTTTTGCTGGATGGAGTGGGGCGGACGGACGTTATGACAGTAAAATGGGATTATGGCTCTGCATTATTTATCCGTTTGTAATTACAATCATTTACAGCGTGAGAAAAATGGGAGAAAAGGGTGGGCTCACTTCAGACACACGGCTGTCAATAACATATACGACTTCATAAAGGACAGGAAAGTAGTTGGCATTCTAACTTTCATTATTACAATAGTTACTCGTTCGTAACTCGTAGGATGATGATGACGCGAGACGATGCGTGTGGAAAGCAATTTGCGAGACGGAGAGACGACGACTCACATAAAATTAGCAATAAAAGCTCCCATTTACAAAACGAATAATAGTTTTTGCTTTTACCTGAATTAAATAACTGTAAGGCACCACGGAAGAATCGGGGGAGAGAGGCTTCAAGAAGAGCAACGAAGTCTTCCATACTCTCCGTAACCCCAACGAGAAAATAAGATTTCGCCAAGTTTGCCTTGGCTTGCTGCAGGGCCCACGAATTGCCAGGCTCCCAACACGCCGAATGATGACCACAAAAGAAGGGAATTTGCATCCACAAATTCACAGGATCACAGTCAGGTCCTTGACGGAGGACACACTCATCAAAGGTCTGCACACATCAAACAGGGCACATGTAATAATAACTCCTCACATTCTTATTATCAATTCCTCAAAAGGCTTTTGCAATTACAGAAATGAAATGAGCATGACTTTTTAACATTATTATTATTATTAATTTTAACGCACAATACAAAAGTGACAATTGCGCTGCTTTTGCTTTGATAAAGTTGATGCAAAAAGCCTAATATCACTCATTAATTCTGGTAATCCGCCATTTAAACCACAACGAGGTTAAATCAACCTTTGATCATTTGATTTAATTTCTCACAGAAGATGCGGACAATACATAATGATATGGCTTGGCTGATATATAATGAGTTTCCCTTTCCCCCTCTTTCTGCGGGTGGTGGCATTACTATTTCGTTGAAAATTATTTTCACAATTTGCCCGAGAGTGGTAAGATTAGAGACATCATTTGGTGACGACAAAGCACTTTTATGTCGACTCATTTTAGAGCAATTTTGAATTTACCTAAATGAAAGCTTAAATCTACATGAACATCTAGCTAGTGGTTACAGCTTTTCCATATCTCCTTTTGTCGTGCCTGTGTCGTCGTGGCGGTGCGGTGGTGATGATGGTGGTAGGTAGGTGATATGGTGTGAAAATCATATTCCCCCTAAAATTCCTCCTCTCTGTCTCTTCTTTTTCTCTTCTTCTCCATCCCGTCCAGACTGGAGGCAAGAAAAGGATTTTCTGAATAAATATAATAATATGTGGATGGATGGATACCTATATATATATCTACTACACGTATTACATCCTTTTTCGCCCGGAATTTAAGTAGGTGAGTACCTCCTCTTCTCAGAAATAAATGGAGCGCAATATACTTTTCCTCCAAAGTTATATAACAAAAACCTGCACTACCATCACCAACTACTACTACACACCATATTATACCACCGCACCACCACCACCATACCACCACGTTTTTTTTCTCCACTAAGCTTTTCCCAGTTTCAAGTGCCATTTCAAAGGCATAACCAACCATTAGATGAGAAAATATGGGAAACTGATGCTAATGACATGGTAGCAAGCTTGGCAGCACAATGATCCAGAATTTTTATGTGGTTATTTCTCATTCCCATTTGTATTGTGCATTATTACCGGCGAAGAAAGGAAAACATAAGAGGACGCACTGGGAGCGAGAGGGAACAACGACGACCAGCCAGCCAGCCTTTTGCATTCATACCGAGACATTAAATGGAACAAGGGAAAAAGTAAAAGTGCAAGTTTTTGTTTCCATTTTGAGTCATAAAAAAGAGGAGAGAGCTGAGCTAAACTGATTGTGAGAGAGGGAGAAGGAAGGAATAGAAAGGAGTAGTAAGCAAGTAAGTAGCAGCATTATTTTTTTTTTTAGTTTTTTTTGTTGGACTTAAGAACAAACCTCTTTATTCCCTTTCCGTTTGCGCACCACTTCAGGTCGGAAATTATCACCAAAACGGAGGAAGTAGTAGTACGAGATGAGTCTCTCCAACGGGTCTCTAACCACATTGATGTAGATTGGCCTCAGCGATACACCCAGTGCCGATAAATCGATGTAGCCAATGTGACCGTGATAAATTGCCGGTCTTCTTTCCATCCAGCTTGAGATATTTTGGGCGAAACGAATCTATTCACGGGGAAATTCACAGGGTAAAAAAAGAGAGACAGACTATAATCAGACGTCAAATTAAATTACCTCCCATCCATTTCATCTCCCTTATATATATATACATATACCTGGCTGCTCCAGCAGCTCCTCCACCTAACTAACCACCACCGCCGCACCGGGTTAGTAGCTATACTGTCATGCCGAGACTCTCGCACTCACTCATTGTCAGTAACTACTACTAACCACTATCCACTATCTTGTGTACTACTCCACTTCCTCTTCTTCTTCTTCTTCTTCGCCCAGAATATAAAAAACTACATATATATTCGAGAGAACTAAAATACAAATGTACTTTCTCACTTTTACCTTGTTCATATTATTTTTATTCATTTATGCATCGTTTGTGGTAATACCCCAAGAATTACATGGGCCCCTAACATGTAGTTATCTCAGAAAATTTTCGATCCCATTTGATTCTCAGGACGACGAGGACGACGACGAGCGAACCAGCGATGCGGCTGGCTAGTTTATTTTTTATTTTTGGCTACCCCCTCAGCCAATACTTAACTTGATGAAAACATAAAGTCAGTATTGAACATTAAGTTGAAGCTATATTCATTCCACTTCCTCCTCGAACCATCCAACCTACCAATTTTCCACTAAAACTTTATCCTAATTCAGGAGGAGGCGGCAGGGCCGACCCCACACAATTCCTCCATTGCCGTTTGGATTATATTGCCCCAAGGCTGGAACTACTCACTCCTCCACTAATCTTGCTCTCTAAAGTGGGCCAACGAATGGAATGAATACTAAACTGCTTTGTTTTACAGACACAACGGATCTACCTATGGAATGGAGCAACTGCTTCAGTATAGGTGGATGTTTTATGATACATACATCAAGCTCTCGAGTGCATTATATATATTTCGCATGTCTATCTCCACTAATTTATTTCCTCCAACAGGCAACATAACCTGGAAAACATAAAAATCCTCTCTCTCTTTCTGCTAACATGATTAAGTCAACATATTTTAATTTCCTTTAAGATTAATGACAAAACGGCTCGTTGCATGAATGAGATACTTAGACTATCCACGTCTACCTACAACTACATAATATAGCTCCTATTATAGGTTCTCATCAATTTGATTAAACCTCCTAAACCGGGATGATGAGAGTCGTTGTCGTCGTCGTCGTCGGCTCATGCATTACTTTAATTAAATCTCTGGGAAAAACCAACCGAATGATCGATTGCTTTCACCAAACGAAACCTGCTCGCATCCATTTCGACTTCGACTCACCGACCAACTAGAACTGTACAACTTTTTAGACAATGGTCATTCCCAGTCTGACCGAGGTTTTTTCCACTAATTATCCCGACTTGGGTAATAATCCATGCATTGTGGGAATTAAGGAGAGAATATATAACGCATTTATCTCCCCAATTTTTCCAGGTTGGGGGCTTTTTCAGATGTCAACCAAGAAAAAATAAAGTTTGCCTGATTTTGAATCATTAATTTCCCCCCTACATTTTGCTGCTGAGGATGGAGCGTTAGCATGTTTTCTATCTTTGACCATTTCACAAGAAGGAATAACCCGGCCGCTGCTAGGGTTAACGCCCATCTCGAGCGTGGGACTAAAAAGCTAATGACTTGAGGAGGCATGGTTTTGATGATGGTGAAGACCGGGCATGACGGAGGAGCAGCAGAGGTTGTCCTGGACTTTTGGGAGCAACTAGGTATATAGTTTTCCACTTTAATCTAATGTACGTATATGTAAGTAGGTATATAGCTACATTAATTGCCTCCAACGATATCCCTGCTCCTTTCGATTTATATACCTACTTTCATTCCCCTTTTACAAAACTGTGCACAAAGAAAGGCAGTTTATTTTTTTATTTTTGTACTTACCTGATCAGCAGGAGTCAGAATATGGCTGTTCTTTGTGGTGTTTAAGTGAATGACAGAGAATCCATTTTTGGAGCACAACTCATAAGCAATTCCCATCAGGGATGTGGAACCTGTCTTCGGGATCCGGTTGTAAATTATTACCGAGTAATCAGGCGAATCATCACGGGGACCTTTAAAAAACCAAACCAAGCAGACCATCTATAAATGCAATGCCAATGAAATAAAACGCCACCCCGACAAATGTCATTTGCTACCCAGCATGCTTCCACCTCCTCCCCTACATTGTAGGAAGCTGGGAGCGATCTTTCTTTCTTTCTTTCTTCTTTTTCTTTTGCAAAAAAAACCCCAGCCTAATTTCTACTTCAATAAATGTGCGTCATCTCTATCGTCGTCCACCATGGTGGTATGGTGGTTGCGTTGCGTTACCCGTTACCCTTGCTGCACGAGTTGAAAATAGCTCCCATTTAACAGCCATAACTGCCACAGCAGGTATCAAATGAATTGCCTTCTCATTCTCATCCCACCTCACCGACTTTGCGTCTTCAAAAGAGAGAGACAGAGTCAGCGGGGCTAGAAAAAAGAGGGGAAATTGCGTACTGCGTATAAGTTCCCGCTAGCCTTCTATATATACCTACGCTCTCCTTTTTCTTTTTTTCTGAATGGTTTCATGTGTGATGGAATGGGAAGTCTCCAAGTTGGAGTTCCAAAGGCATTTTAATTCACTACGTTTTTCCCAATATACAAAAACCGAGTAAGCGAGCAGGCTCCCTTGTTGAGCGAAAGATCAAAGGTAGAAAAGGAGCTTTTGGAAAGAAAGAGGGACAACAACCATATTGATTACTACAAATAATATCAACTACAAAAGTGACTTTATCTTCAAAATCCCAGTCTCTTGGGCACGTGCCTCTGCTCTCGGAATAATCACACTCATCCTGTATATGATTCACAGCACTATAGTTATATGCATAATAATTTGTGGAGCTTCGGCTTGGAACACACGGGATAGCGTTCACGACGACACAAGAAAAGAAATTCTGGCGATAACTATGGATCATGTCAACCATTCTGTCTATATCTTTAATCTCGGATTCCGACTAACGAACTAACGATGAGCCAACGTTAATGAAAATCAAAAAGTTTTTAATGGACCACACACGTGTAAATGCAGAGAGAGAACGAGAGAGAGAGCGAGTGACTGTGTGCATTATTATTGGGATTCCTGTGTTTCCTTTTGTTCGGAGCGGATCTCCCCCGTTTTTTGGATTTACAAAACAGGAAGAAGAAAGAAGAAGGGAGGGAGTGAAAAAAAATATTATGCAAAGACATTTTCTTTATAATCAAGTTTTACTTTTGCTCGTATGCTCCACCGCTCTTTCACTCTTCATCACTGGACCATGCCATATGGAAATGGTTTATCCCCGGCTTTCTTTCTTCTCTCACTCTCTGAATACGTATATATATTTTTGTTGAGTCGGGATATTTTTTTTTTGTTGGAATAAAGAAGAAAAAAAACTGCCGAGAATCTCTCAAGAGGGAAGGGTCCAGAATGCCTTTTTCTTTTCGAAAAAAAAAATTAAATATGAAACATGCCTCAAGTTTTCTTTTCAACAGGGTTCCGCCGTCTCTCTCACTCGCTCTGTTGCAAACTATGCATTCCAGCCTGGAATTTCCAGGGCTATTCTTCTCTCTAGTCGGGTCGGCTCTTTTCTAGCCCAAACTAGAGCCTCTTTTTGGTAAAAGAAACTCGAATATAAATATAAAGTGTCATGAATTGCTGAATACTTTCCAGAGAGACTTTCGCTCTCCCTCAACCCCCTCCCTCCCTCTCCTCCTTCCACACATCCTTATCATAAGAACATGGAGGAATAAAAAGATACACACACATTGACGACGTCGAGGAGGATGAGTGTGAATTGCGTTGTAAAGAACACTAAGTTTGGTAGTGTGTTGGGTGGTGGTGGTGGTGATGGTGGCAGCTGCTGCTGGAGAAAGAGCAGATGCTAAAGGAGCCCGGCACAGGAGTTCAAGGAAAAGTTCAAAGGGAAAGCTGGAAATTGGAGGAGATATATGGGCTGTGAAGTTAATGGAGGCCGACACAATGAATGAGGAGGGAGCTCAATGAATTTATACATATATATATTCTTTTTCGAGATGGTGATGGCTTTTGGCTTGCTCCTATCCCATCCCATCCAGCAGGATTTTCTTCAAGAGGGAAATCTTATTGAGACTCCAATTTCCACTTGGAATTCAGTATTGGATATTCATTCTCGCGCTGGTCACAAGTGTGATAGAAACCCCTTTTATTTGGCTTTGGCTGAAAGGTCCGTAATTCGTGTCTGACTCTGGGTTTTTTTGTTCGCTTCGCAAGTTTGTTAGGTAAAGCCATAAGGAATGAAAGTATAGGGACTACACAGTCGGCAGGATTTCTCCAAGGGGAAAGAACGACAGAACAAAATAGAATATTCAGAATACTGATGAGCTCGCAGGAGGAGAAGGAAGAAGAAGAAGAAGAAAAAGTTTGAATAGGGCTTCGTCTGAAAGAGATGTCTGATTTGGGAGCTGAATTGAAGGAAATTGAAATACACAGGTAAACAAAAAAAAACTACTACCAACCAACAAGTTTGTTTACGAAATAAATGATTCGAAAAGGAGTTTTTGTGTTGGAGCAAGCTGGAGGTGGAGGTGAAGGGTGGTAGTGGTTGGTGATGGTGGTGGTGGTGGTGTGGGAAGAAGGTGTTGCTCTAGGTTATTCAGCTATTCTCCAATTCTAAAGGTAACCCACACCCAGCAATCCTTCTTTTTCTTTTCCTACACTTTTCTCCTCTTTTTTTGTTATAGAAAGAAGAAAGAAAGAAACAGAAACAAGTTTTCTCTTACTCATCCCATCTAGAGCGTCATAGGCGTTGTGAAGAGCTGGAGGACCGGGAACACCAGGAATCCCATCTCCCATGATGCCGCCAGCAACGGAAGCACCACCAGCAGCACTAGCAGCTTGACTCCCATGATTAGTTTTAGAAACAATCCCTAATTTAGCTCCTAAATTTGAAGAAATAGAAGGGAAGAGAAGAAAAAGAGAGAAGGAGAAGTGTTTAATTCTTAGATTCGAGAAAATAGAAAACGCACATACATAATAGATTAGAGTAGAGTAGAAGAGTATGGAGCACACAAAACAGGTCAAAAAGAAAGAAAGAATGCCCCATGTATTTTTATTACTACAACATGACAATCCAGATCAAAAAAAAAGTTGAAACCCGCTTTCTTGAAAAAAGTATATAGGCACCTATATATAGTGAACCTCGCATCGTTCCGAGAGAGAGAGAGAGAGTCGAGAAAGCCAGCAGAAAATTGCATTAAAGAACTTACGACAAGTTTTTTCTCCAGGCAATTTTTTCTTGTCTTTTATAATAGATATTTACACAGAGGAGGAGGAGGAAGAGGAGGTGGAGGAGCAGCAGAACAGTAGTGTGTGTGGAGGAGTCGGAGAGTATATAGCAAGCTTATTAGTTCGAGGGCAGGAGGGAAAAGTGGGGAAGAAGAAGTAGTAGTAGAAAAACACTCGATTGTGGGATTCCAAGTTGTTTGGAGGGAAAAAGCAGTTAGAGAAATGGGAGAAGAAGCAAAAAAAGTAGTCGTAGTAGTCGTAGTAGAAGAAGAAGAAGAACAATGGGCTGAAACCCCTTTTTTGATTTCCGCTCATGTGTGTAAATAAGTTCAAGTGGGAGTTTGTCGAAAAAGTCAGGTCAAGGATCATTTCTTGTTACAAACTCCACCAAACCAACTCCAGAAGAGAAGAACAAAACCTCTCTCCGCGCGACCATTGTTATTATATATAAGTATATATTTTTTGTGTGTATGAGGCTAACTTATTGGGAAAAGTAGACTTGTTAAATTGTTTGTTGGTAATTTTCCTTTTTGTAATGTCACGAGGAGAAGAAAAAAAAACTTGCGGAAATAAAATAATGAGCTTATATAGCCTTAGTCTTAGTATTGTTATTCCAGCCCCAAAAAAACCCCATTACAAGCAACCACTACCTCACTCACCCTCTCACATTTTTTATGTACCAATTTGACTTGCCCAAAGCAACGCCAAGGAGGAAGAAGAAGAAAAAAAACAGCAAAATTATAGTTTTTTTTCCCCTACTCCACTTTTGGTTGTTGTGTCTCTTTTCCAGCGGTATTATCCATCCCTCGTCTTTGATGTCTTTATGTATATCAGTTGAACTTATCTTTCTTGTCCTCTGCTGTTTTTTTTGTCGCAACAAGGAAAAAGATTAAGGTTTTCCTCCCGAAACCTCAATCCCCCAGAATACTAGAGGGATTACGAAATTCCGCCAGTAATTCCCCTGTTCTACAAGGATCATTAAGGAAAAAACCAACC
>JAANSN010001622.1:10668-31554 GCA_036850665.1 Dicranocentrus wangi
CCCCCCCCATCCCCGCTCCCCGAGATAAAAAAAAGCATGTTACTATATATTTTCTCTCTGCTATTTATCCGGCAAGATTACTCTGATTTTAAAAGTTGCAAATTGAGAGAGGAGCGCCTCGCGTTTCCCAAAAAGAAGTGCGCCAATAAATCCGACCAGATTAAGCAATGTAGTCCGCCCGACTTTTTATCCCGTAATCAAATAGCTTAGAGGAAATTTAGAGGAAAAAAGGGAGGGATGGAGGTAAAAAAAGGATACGATATTTGACCATCAAATCAATACTTTCTCTCTCTCGAAAAAAAATGTCGATAAGCACGGCTCGATTCCAAATCCCCAGAAAAAAAACTGTACACGACGGTTGTTTGATTTCCTACTTGTAGATTTTTTTTCTGTTGCTTCCAAAAAGTATACTGAGCTGGAGTATCCAGAAGAAAAATCCTGAACAAGGGAAAAAGGGTATAGAGGGAATATTGTGGAATAGAGTAGTAGGGGCATTAATCCTGGGAGCAAAAGGTTCCCTTTTTACTACTATTACTACTCATACACATGTTGTGTGTAAATAATATGCATCTATATTATGTATAGAGGTGGTAGGTAAGAATAGAAACATGTGCACTTTTTTCCTCCTCCTCCTTTTGCATTCTCCGTGCCAATTCACTCGTACATTATTCATTGCCGGCGCGGCGTGCCTATTCAATACCATTATGTAACTGGGTAGCCTACAGGAAAAATATCAACAACGCTTGTATTTCGATTAACATGATTTTTTTTCGTCTGACTCTTACTTACAACCATTACGGGAATGAGTCACTAAAAGTACAAAAAATTTAAACTCCAATGTTGATCAATCTGGTTCTTCGTGGCCGAATGATTGACTTTGCGTACAATAACGATGTCATTACGGCTTCTGGTACACCTACATTGTACTAATATTACGGGCATATGGATCAAGTTAAATCTGACATGGAAGTCACACACAAAAGCTGCAAATAAGCATTGGTCCTGCATCAACACCAAAACGAACCAACAAAAAAAAGGAAAAGAAAGCCTGCAAAGCATGGTTCTTTTTTTTTCTCCGACCTACATCCCCTCCCCACCAAAACCTCAATCATGTCTCAGTCTGTGCACCACCAAATAGCGACGCTGTATATTATTTGTGCTTCATCATTATCCATCCCGGTTTTTCCTCCTCCACCTCCTCCCTCCTGGAGACCCAACTAGATACCAATTTTCTTTTCCCCACAAGATCGCCGCGCTGTGCATGTGTGTATGTATAGACACGGAACACGGAGTCCCCGTTCGTGAGCCAACTCCAACTCCAACTTGGCATTTTCGCTGAAATATTATATGTTGTAGCGACTGCTGCTCCGATGGATTCTGCCCATTGTATGTATTACTTGTATTTTATACATGTGGATACAAGACGACGAGAGTGTGATCTTGGTGTAATACACGAACGGAGGAAAGTGAGATAACTCGCGAGCAACAAGATCTCTGATGGTAATTTATGCCTGGAATACAGATGTTCTCCAGCCAAAGTCACGTATTATCTGAGAGAATATAGAGTTCTAAAAAATCAGATCAGGCCTTTCTCATCCATCACAACAGTGAACTGTGGTAATGGCGGTGCTTCTTCCTTCTTCGCACACATACATGCACACACAGCAGCATTGAGAGAGTAGAGAGTGTGTGTAGTCGGAAAATGAAGAGAAAGATAAAACCCCACAACTCGAACAATCTCCCGTTTTTTTTCTTTCAAGAAAATCATGAAGAAAATCCTGTTCTTCCTGTGTGGAGAGAAGAAAGCTCATGTCTCCAAAGGGTAAAACGACGAGGAATATTATGCTCGTTGCAGTCAATGCTGCTGATGCTGAAGAGGACAAGATGAGCCATAAATATTACATATTGGGAGCTTCATCTAGTTTATATACAAGTAAGTATATATATTTACGAGTAAAATTCGACAGCAGAAAGTAGTAGCAAGTCTGGTTGGGGGAGCTGGAGTTAAGATGTGAGGAAAAAGTGAGAAAATAAATGTGTATATTTTTTTACGAACAAGCCGTAAAATATTCACCTCCACATTCACCAAGAATAAAAGAAAGAAGAAGAAGAAGAAAATATATTATATTCTTTTTTTTGTAGTTACTCAATCCTCCCTTTTTTATCCGATGATAGACACTGATACGACCCAAGAGATGTGTGTATATCCTGCTCTCACTTTCCCTGATTATTTTTAATCCGAAAGTATGTACATATTTATTACCGGATTTTTGTTTACTTTTCAAAAAAAAAAGAAAAGAAAAAAGAAAAACACTTTCCTCCACTCTCAACTTTTTTTTATAACGGGCTTTTTCAGATTACATTGAAATAAACCTTCAAGATTTCCAATTTCCCATGATTTTTTTTACTTGAGACGGCAAAAAAAACTCTCTCTTCCCCGAGTGGAGGGAACAAACGGGAGGATTTAGAATTTAGCATAGGTAGGTAAAAAAAATAAAATAAAGCTACACACACAACTTATGTCCCTAAAAATGGAGTTGTAAATGAAAGCAATAAACTCTTTTCTCCAGACTGCACACAATTGTGAGCAGATTCTCTGATGTACACAACTTTCCTTTCATTTATTCCAACTAGGCTCCACTAGTTTATCGCCTTCGAACGAAGGAAGAAAAAGTATCTATATCGGATTCGTCGAAGGAGTCGGTCGACGACCTACATCTAATAAGCCGGCTTCCATAGAGCTAAGTATATATACCACCACCACCTCACATATCAGTCGTGTCATGTAGGTTCACCAGGAGGTCCTCTTTCTTCTTGGCATGAGACGCAGTAAAACACGGACAGAGAATGGTAGTGACAAAGGAAAACGAAAAAAAAAATATATAACATGAGAAAGAAAAAGTTACCTAGTTCTTGGTTTTTTTTTGTGATATGCTGATATGTATATTTGCAATTGTAGATTTTTTTGGGAAACGACGTTCTCAAAACTCTACACTGCTTTTTTGCCAAAAAAAGATTCTTTAACTTATCCTTTAAAAACATTTCCACACATTTTGGCATGATACTGATGATGAGGCTCTCTCGGTTAATGTGGATGATGACTATATGACTTATACATATTTTTATGAGCACGGAGGAACCCAAAACTTAATCCAGAAATGAGATACAGAAGAAGAAGAGAGAGAGAAAAACGAAATAATGTTTGTGTGATGATGATGGAGACGGAGGTGGAGGAAGAGAAGACGGGGGGAAACGGAGTCAACTTGTTTTTTGCCCTTCCTCCTCCTTCTTCTTCGTTTTGGCTTCTACTAATATCCTCCATAAACCCGTGTTTTCCTTTCACGGTAAAAAAAAGTATATATAAAAGATCGCCTTTGGAAAAGTTATTGATCGAGTTGATCCATTCCAAACTTGCAAAAGTAGAGACTGAGCGGGTGAGTGAGTGAGTGAGCACACACACACCTTTCCTCCACTCACTCTCGCTCGCTCCTTTTTTTTCTTCTTCTTTTGCTGATGATGTCCCTTGATATTAGTGAAAAATAGAGAAAAAAGTGAAGTTGCTTCGGCGGTTATTGGTGTGGAGGGAGGGAGAGTTTTTGGAGCCTTTTGTTGGCTGGAGGGGATACACAGAGGGAAGCTTCATTTTTTCCCAATATATTACACCATTTTACCTTTCCGACTTGTTCTCTTGGCGTTGGGTTCTCTCTCTCTCTAGTAGATTGCCAAGGTATACGAGTTTTTTCTGGATTGTGCATTTCCTCCAACTTCATATTTTCTCGTGGAGGTTTGCATGCTACAAAAAAATGTCCTCCCACCTCGGCAACGGCGTATATATAGAAAGAGGAACACTCGGGAGAAAGTGGAATTGGGAAAAATGAGAGAGAGAGAGAGAGAGACCAAGTTTGGGAGGAAGTGGGGGAGCGTGCAACCTAGGGAAATCGAGAGAAAACAGGACTTTTTTCTCTACTAACAAAATCAAAGCATCTTCACAAAATATAATTTTCGGTTACTTTATGGTCGCCCAAAGACACTCGCTGAGTAAGTCAGAAAAGAAGAAGAAGAGGAGAGAAAAAAACTAGTTTATGAAATAATAAAAGCATGAATTGCCTCCTTGGAACTGGAACATCTATAGTGGCTACAATTCCACCTAGAAAAAAATACTTTGTCCTTAGAAAAAAATGGGATGAAGCCCTGATATTTTTTTCGAGATCTAGAAGAGAAAAAAAAATGCTTATCCAACTGAATTTTCTTTTTTCAGCTGGCTAACCATATTTTTTTGAAAAAAAAAACACACACACATTGTGCTCTCTTAGTCCATGGGCGACTACTCGCTCACACGATAACCCCGGAACCGCTTTAAATCCTTTTTTTGGTGGATTTTTTTTTGTATAATTCAAGAGCACTCGGATATTAGATGAAGGGAAAAATGGGATTTTTTTTCTCTCTTCCTTTCCTCCATAAAGTGCATGAGAGCGAGCCCATATACAGTCGAGTTTTTTTAGTTACTGACTTAATCCTTATTCCAACATGTATCCCATCAGTATTCAAAACACGACAAGTGCTCGTCGATTTTTTTCTTCTCCAGTCCGAAAATAAAACTTTCACCTGAGATTTATCGTTTTGAACTTTACACCCTGGAGAGATCCCACCTCCACTCTCCACTCTACCGACCAAATAATAGGCGACGTTTTTTGTCAGACCTTGAGCTCGGATTTGGCGGGGGATAAAGCTCGGTGGAGGAATTGCAATAGTCATTGATCCGCAACGGGTATTCCGGAGATGATGGAGTGTTTTACGGCGAATTTGAACTTAGTCGAGGAGGTGAACTCTCGCCCTCGCCACGCGACCAACTTCCAATTCCAATCCACCATACACCAACCACAGCCCTCCTCCTATCCAAACTCCAAACCCATTTTACTTATCCTTTTATAAACCCAAACAGGCAAAATCCATCAGGAAAATTATATATGGCCGTGTTATTCGTGTTGTTAGTGAAATGGAGTAATACCTTCGGCGACAGTGGTGATGATAATGATGGTGGTGGTGGTATAACGAGAACGTGAGAATTGACAGGAAAATGTTAAAGGGGATTTTGCCTCTCTCTCTCTCTGTCCTCCTGTTTGTTTGCTATCTATTACAATAACAAACTTTCAAAATTCCTATGTTATCCTAAATCTTCATTTTCTCCAAAAGCTAAAGCAATCCAGCCATATATCCCATCCTTCCATTCCACCACACCACAGCAGCACGCAGTTTTTATGATATGATGAAGGACGATGAAGCCAGACTTGGAGCTTTAGCTTTTTGGAAAATATGGAAAATAATAATCATCATCATCATCGTCACTCCACCAGTACTTCATCATATATAAGTCTTTCCCTAAAAAAAACTTGCTTGCTCCGCACAATTCATCCCTGAATTGTTAATCCCGAGCCGAGCTGAGATGAGAGTTGATGATTGCGAGTGTGCAAACTCGTCAAAATGAAATGCCTACTCGACTCGTAGTTAAAATTTGTAATTTCTTAAAAAGTAGTTTCAACTTCCGTTGTAACGTAATCCAAAAGTGATTTGCGTATACGTGTATATTTTGTGTGTGTGTCGCTTTTGATTCCCATTAGAAAACCCTGAAGCAGGTAGGTTTAGAGAAATATGGGGAAAACTGAAGTGGTGGTGGTGGTGGTGGCACATGTGGAAATGTCAGACCGTCATCATCGTCATCATCATCCCAATCCACATTCTACTTCAACCAGCGTATATAAAACTAATGCAACTAAAAAAACCTATAAGCTAAGCTAACCAACATACAGTGGTGCCACTCACAAGTGGTGTCGTTCAGTTGGTTTCATTGGAGTCGACGACGACGAGGATGTGTGTGTGTGTACACGCCTGACAATACAGTTTCCGACTCGAGAGAGATTATTCATGTTTTTATAATGAATTTTCCGTATGGCTAAAATGAAAAGCTTGTTCTGCCTGTAAATGATGTCATATGTGACATAGAAGAAAATAGAGACAGGAAAAAAAACTACGTCTAACTTTTCTTAGTTTTTTTAGTCTCCTCCAAACTCATAATATATGACGTGACGTGTGCGATGATGATGATGATGGGCTCGTTGTTGGACGGGACGGCGGCGGAGGATTCTCTCTTGTCATTTTTCTTTATTGCTTTTTAACGAACGAGAGGGATCTTTAGTTTGCAATTTTTTAAATGAAAATTGAGAGCCGAGCCAGGTCTCTCTCCAGCTCTGCCTGCGCGAGAGAATCCCAACGGTGGTGAACATGAAAGAAAAAAATATAATTTTTTTTTGTCTTGCTGTTCTTTCCAGCTTGCAGCCTCATTCCCATTTAATGAAGCCCCAAAAGGATGGCAGTTGAAAAAGGAAAAGACATACCTCAAGAAATTTTTCTGTCGTCCACCCAAACAATTTATTACACAGCAGGAGGCTTTTTACAAGCTTCCACACTCCACATTTCTTCCCCACCAACCACCATATACCACGACACCACCCCACTAAAATCCCCGTTCTAAAAGGAAACACCAGGCTTATATTATATGTATGATGACACAAAGCACGACTTTTTCCCCGACTACCTTTGTCGCTTTTTAGCGGTACAATGGGAAGAGGAGGAGGAGGAGGAGAAGAAGAACAAGAGAGAAGAGAAGAAAAAAAATGATGGTTGCTTCTTTTTTTTCGCCAAAAAAATTTTTTTTTTGTTCCCCAGTTTTCGAGCAAAGATAAAGGGTTATGAACAAAGGATGATGAATGAAGGAAAATATAAAGAATGTAGCAAGATGAATAAGAGCAGGAGTAGTAGAGTAGTTTTATGAACCAAGACTCATTTTCCCCCGCTGCAGTTGCAACTTTAAAGAGAAAATGTATTAAAAAGGGAAAGGAAAATAGGGTATCAACTATGCCGTGTGCGCCGTATATAAAACACCAATCTACACCTTTCCTTTGGGTTTTTTAGTAAGTAAGTTGAGGATGGAGGATGGATATAAATAGGAAAATAGTAGGAGTGAAAATTTATATATATATATGTCTATATTGACCATACTAGTAGTCGAGTCTTTTGCTGGCATTTTCCCTTGTTAGCTTTAACAGGCTTTCAGCCAGCGAGCCAAAAGAAGGGAGGAAAGAAAAAAAAAGCTTTAATGGGTCACAATAAAGTTGCCAGTATATTTAGTGGCGAATTCCGGTTCGCAGCACTGCTTTTCCCTTTTTCCCAGTCCAACTCCCAAGAAAAACCATCGCCCTCGCAAAGTCGTCCGTCGTACTGGTCATATTATGAAGGGACATACTACATGTTTGCTTCTCTCTCTCTTGGAACGCACGGACTTTCTTTTTTTTCGTTTTGGTGCTGCGCTGGTGGGTGAGTGTTAATAAGAACACCCCACAGAACCCAAAAGACGACGACGACGAAGGAAAGTATAAGATTTTCTTTTTGCCATATATGATATATATATATATCGACAGAGTGAAGTCTATTTTTAGGTATATACCTTTACAAGTTTTTTAAGAGAGAGTGAGAGTGAGGAAACCGTTCACACTTACCGATAGACTTTTGCTGCTCCTCTATACTGAGTAGTTTATGCTGCCAGTATACCATTAGCACGATAATGGCCATTACAGCCAAAAGGACCAAGTTGGACGCCCATTTTGACCACATCACCGTCCTCATCCCTCCTACTAAAACTTTCAGGGGCTGCCCCTTGATATGTATTTTTATTGGAGTTGATCTGAACGGAGCGGAGGAGCGGAGAGCTAAAGAAAAAAAAGAAGAGAAGGAAATGGAATGATAAAAAAAAAACTTTTTTTCATATAATTTTGCCCGACCCCTAATAACAATTTTCACCCATCTTATAAATGCTTGTTGGCAAGCGGGGGAGAGCTGATGATGGGATATGCCAGCAACAAGAAAGTATCAATTGAGACAATGTAATGGGATTACAAAACGGGGGAAAATATGATACTTCAAAAAAAAATAAAGAAAGAAAAAAACAGGAAAAAAATAATAATGCTCCCTCGCCGCCCACTTACCTTTTTAGTAGATAGCAGTAGGCAGGGGCTGGACTAGTGGCAGCATCAGCTCCTTCATACTTTCATCTTTTTCCAGTCGAAATTACTGCCGAAACGAAAGAAGAAGAAAAAAACAGGCCAGTTAGGTTTCCATATATCCAGGAACTAAAAAAGTGAGTGAGATACATAAGAGGAGAATATGTGTGTTGTAAAAGAAGATGTAAGCGTACTTGTACTATTTTTTTCTTCTTCTTCTTCTTTCTTGGGGCTGTCACCACCACTGGGTTAATATAACAAAAGTGTATTACCACTTCGGGACCAATTTCTCGAGGGTGAAGAACGGCGGAATGACGACAACGACAACCGAACGGAAGAAGGAGGAAGAACAAGGCGACCGGGCACACACACACGCCAACCGCTTTTTTTTTAGCTTTACCAGATATCTCCCTCCACCAGTTTTCAATTTTCCCCTTTTTTTCAATCTTCTCAGTTCACTTTCATCCGATTTAAATGTCCTCTTCTCTCAAACCCAGCACAGCACCTATATCTGAGAGGCTCACGCATCCACTTTTTTCCTCTCCTCTTTTGTCCTCCACGACGACGACGACGACGTTGGTGATGGCGATGATGGCGATTGCGATCTTGGAGAAAACGGCTGGCTTTCCCGGCTCCCCTCCAACATGCCTTTTCGTTTCTTTTCCTTCCAAGAAGAGGCGAGGATGAGGGGATGACAGGAACGTGTGTATACCGAGTGAGAGATAGTTATATAACTTGTCTCCTTTCTCAGTTTTTTTTAGTTATATTGGATCTTGTCTCGACATCAGATGGAGGACAAGAAGTATCATCACAAGTTAGCAATCGTAATGTGTAATAGTCGCAGAGACTGTAACTCCGTACGTACTCCTCCCTCTGTCGTGGTGGCGGCTATATGTATATATGGAAAAAAAATATGAGCCAAAAAAGTGGCACTGTGAAAAGATTATATGGGAGCCTCCCTTTCCTTTTCTTCTCTGCTGAAAATGGGGGACAAGAGGAGTGAGAAGATACTTGCTCGTTGATACGCTCTTCTTTTCAGTCTAATATCCTCGTTTCCTTTATGCCTTCCAGCGTCCTGTGAAAAAAGGGAGAGAGAGAGATAAAGAGGAAGCTTTTGGCTTTGGCTTCGCTTTTCCTGCACTCTCCAGCAAAATGAGCGACTTTTTTTTTGTTGGAAAAGGAAGTGGATGGCAGATTAAGATTAAGAAGAAAGAGAGAGCGAGAGAGAGAGAAGAAAAAAATGTATCAGGTTGGCAGCAACAACGCACGCACAGGGCACCCACTCCAACTCTCTCTGTACAGTCCACAAACAACTTTTCGTTTTCTCTCTCTCTCTCTCTCTTTCTTTCTTGTATACTTTTCGACTTTTTTATATATATTTTTTCCGGAGAAAAAAAAAAGAAAAAAAAATGTCCAAGTCGGCAGACTTGGTTTCGTCCGAGTCGTCGGAGTGTATATGAATGAGTAAACATGAAAAAAGTGTAGCGAGGAAAAAAGGAATTCTTGAGTGAGAGTCTAGTTTTTAAAAGCTGAACCAAATTGGAGGAGAAAAGTCAAAGTCGCGGAGGAGGAATGAGAATGGAGCTTGAGCAGGATATGGAGGAGAGGATGATGATGAAGAAACTGAGTGAGTCAAAGTTGAATGGAGACGTTACGTTATACGTTCCCGTTTTCCCTATGATCTTCTCTAACAAGACAGGATGGGTAAAAAAAAGAAGATGAACCAAGAAAATGTATTATCTTGCCCGGCGATCAAGTTATATGCACAATGATGAGCATGCAAAGTGGCACGATGACAGCAGGAGCAACGGGCCCAAGCGATAAGATACATTTTTTTTGGCTGTTTCAAGCGAGAGAGGAGGAGGCGGAGGAGGGCCGCGGCGCAAAGTGAAAATAATAAGCAGTTCTCAACTACTCTCAGGATGAGGATGATGACGACGATGATGATGCAGATTCTCTCTCGAAAAACTCTCGTCCCTTCCAATTTGGAGGGTATGAGCTAATAATATCATAATCATTATCCTATTTTCTCTTCTCCCGTCTCGTCTCTCAAGGAATGAATGTGTGTGTGTGTGCGGGGCGCGGGTACAAGATCAAAAAGGGAAGTAGCTGCCACCACACCGCACCACCAGGCGTACACACCCTACTATACACTCCACTCCAACCATTTCCCATTTCCCTCCAGCTATGGATTATTATTTTGAGCTGCTCCATAACAGCAACCGTTAAGGAGGAAAGCAAGGTGAGTCAGGCATGTCAGTCGACGAATTGGCTACTCCGCTCTCTATAAAACGCATCATCATAAAATGTTGAGAGAGTTAAAAAGGAGTAGGGGATCCGCCCATTTCTGGATCAAGATTTCTGGATCTTGATTATGTACTCTTAATATTATTTTCTCCAATTTCATTTCATTTCGGGAGAAATCCGCTCCTGCTGGAAAGTAAATAAACAGCAGTAGTCTAATCAACTTCCTTTGAGCAATTAGACATCAAAATCGAAAATTTGGAGAGAGAAGCAGCTTCAAAGAGGAAATTGGCTTTTAGTTATTAATTTAGTGCTTATATAGTTAGATCCATCTGCTTGCATAACTTTTTTTTCCTTTTGGACGACATTTTGCTTGATTTGCTAGATTTTGAAGATGCTTGATTTAAATTTTGCATAATCGTTTGTATTTACAAGCAGATAGGTTGGTACGCTCGTCTATTTAGTGCAAGGATCCAATGATGATTTAGTCGGTGGTTATATCGCCATTTATTATGAAGTTTTGAAAGTATTATGAGGTCTCTTATTTGCTCCAACTATTCGTGAATCTATCCAAAAAAAATCTATTCGTGATTTTCTCCCAAAAAATGAGAAGGGAGGAGGAGATGCGTGTCCGTGTAACATGACATTTCCCTAGGTAGCCCGTATCATGAGATTATTTCATATTTCGTTTTCTCCGAAAAAAGAGAGCGAGCCTCTCTCAGCTTGTGTGTGTGCCTCGAAGAAACCAGCCAACCCCGAAGAAATCCTAGAAGAATTGAGGGATTGAGTATACAAGTAGTAAGAGAGAGAGAGAGATATCGACTTGCAACTCGTGAGATTCATCATCATGAGACTATATATAATATACTATACACTCTTCTACTCGTTCGTTTTTCTGGTAAGAGGATATTGTGAACTCGAGACTCGCAAGCCAGTTTTTTTCTTCTTCGTCGTCTTCTTCCTCTTTCCTTCCATTTTTTTATGCCCAGAAAAAATGACTAGTCAACCATATTTCTCCAGTTATGGCCTTGTAATGAGCAACACGGACGGAGCTCTGCGGACTGGAAAAGACATGAGAAGAGAGAGAGAGAGAGAGAGAAAGGGAGACGGGGAAAGTATTAGTAAATCGTTTATCACGCCTTGTAAATTAAGAGAAATTAACTTGTGAGGATTTTGAAAAGTTGTCGACTCTGCCGCGACTAGCTCGCCTCCCTTCTCACACGAACGACGAGAATCCCTCCAAGCTCACGCTACTACTTTTTCTCGTAAAAAAATAGTGCCATGCTCGCAAAACCCCTCTTTGTGCCTTTGACCAGGCAGGCACAAGGTGAGCAAATTTATAACGACTTTGCTTTTTTGGATGCGCTAAACTCGCACACACGCTATATAATGCTATAGTAGACGGTGGTAGTATGGTAGTGGCGGTGGTGGTGGTGGCAAATAAGGATATAGACAATTGGAAAATGTTAGAGCGCGTCGTGAAAAAACACAAGACAGGAGCTCTGATATAATAAAACATTGACTCTCTGACAACCTGCCACCCTCAAACATGCGACAGCATCATCATCATCATCAACATCAACGAGGACGAAACGACGACGACGGTTTTGTAAAGTCAAAAGAAGTTGGGCGAGAGGAGGAGAAAAGGCAGACAGAGAAGTTTTTTTTTGCTCCATTTTCTGGAGCAGCACGTAGCTTTACAATAAACTAAAATATCAACTCTCTCTCAACTCAACTCTTGCCCGAGACAAACTTGCAACTTGCCCATCGCTTCTGAATCATGTTTTTTTTTGTTGGATGGAGGTGGAGGTGGTGTTAGTCTCAACTCCGCTCCGGCTGTCTGTGCCAGGAAAGCAAACAAACCTGGTGGATTTGAGTACTAGCTGCCTTCCCTCTGTCTCTGTACCACCATGTCTGAGGCACCTTTCACTACCGCCACCACCACCGTTGCTGCGTCTTTTTTCTTCTTCTTCTTTCACTCGCTTCTCGCAACCGGCTCGAGTTGAGTTAGGGCCACCGCTGTAAGGAAGGAAAAAGTTGGCGTGTAGTTGTGTTCCATCCATTCTCCTCGTTCCTCGTGTATGTGTGTCCTTCATTCACAGGTTTCCAACTTTTCCCCCCGTGTTCTCAACCTGCATACCACCACGGACACAACCTCCACCACCAGTCCTTTTAACTCCCATTTTTTCCGCCTTGATGATAGACTAGTTACCCATCTTTTTCTCAAGGAGATGACTATGTCCCCCCCTCGCGCGCTCTCTCTATCTCTCTGTCTCGCTAATTCCCAGGTGCCTAGTCCTTTCCCCAAAAACAGAGTGATACTATAGCAAAAGGTGAGCGAGGAGGAGCAGCGGAGTAATCATGAGAGCTAAATTGGTTGCCGCAGCTAAACTGATTCATTCAGTCAGTGGATGTGTATATAAATCCCAAGATTAGCGTCCTCTTTCTATATTTCACTCTGAGAGGACGACGGAACGGAGGAGGGAGGGAGGACAGAGAGAGAGAGGGGAGCCTGCTTTCCACAAAAAAGAACAACTTGTAGTGGAACGTGTAGAGGAGCAAAAGAGGAAGAGAAACAAAAAATACACGACAACGACTCTGGGACCTCTTGTGTCTCACAAGCCTGAGCCAGGAACGCACATCAATAATGATGGGAACGGCGGCGGCGGCGGCGGTTGGGATAGAATTTCATCTCAATTCAAACCTTTCCTTTCGTCCTCTGAGGACTGAGCCAAAAGTCCGTCCGTCGACTACAAAATGGGAGTCTTTTTGGGGTTCTCTGCCGAGAGGTCTCTTTAGAAAACACATAAAATCATGTTATTTCTGACTACAAAATATATATTTTTTTTTGTCGCTGCGTTTGCATATTCCTTCCGAGGTTTTGGAGGAATTTTGGAGAGGAAAAGCCGTTTCTACTTGCTGCATCCGAAGTTGCACCACCACCACCATGGAATATTTATATATATTTTGCAGAGGAGACGGAGGAAACCCCCTCTTTTCCCTTCAGATATAGCGATAATATTTGAATGCACTTTAGCTTCGAAATATATATATATCCGAATGTAGATTTACGTATGAAAAGTTGCTTTTTAGTTTGGAATCCCACTTCATTTCCAGTTTTAAATCCACATAACACATACAACACATCAAAAAGGCCCAACTCCAAATCCTCGAGTTGTGGCTGCGCTGCTGCGGTGTGGTTTTAGGGAAGTTGCCAAATTCGAAACCAATCTCAGATCCCAAACAGCAGCAGTAGAAGAGCTCTCAAATAAATGCACTATCTGGCTTTCGTCAAAGCCCCTTACTTGAAGCCAATACAACAAAAAATATATATGGTATATTTTTTTGATTTCTTGTATATCTCACAAAACCTTCTTTATGCATATCTCTCTACAATTACGACTACGACGCAAGGATTGCCTAGCTGTTCTTATTTGTAATCTGAGCAAACTACTACTACTGGTATTGGCGGTGTTGGTGGTGGTGGTAGTGGTCCACCTCGAATCAGAAAACCAATACAGATTTAGAGAGAGAGAGTGGTGTGGTCTGATGCCAGCAGCTAACGCTGAATGCTAAAGAAAACCTTCAGCTTGCCAGATTTAACTGCATTCTCATCTTTCCCATAAAATACATTCACATTCAGAGGAAAAACGAGAGTGAGTGAGAGGGAAAAAAATCTCAACTCGTCGGCTTCGGATGTGTAGTAGGTATTCTCATATTATCCTAAAACCAAATCCGCACTTTACATTTTCTGGCTACGTCGGCACATTTCAAAATGGCTCATTGCTCACCTCACCGCACCACACACAAAAACACAAGCACACACATATCCAGCATGAGTGTACGCTTTCTCCTTTTTTGTAGCCCGACCAATTTTTTATTACTCTCCTTGGGTATTATGACAATGACAATATTTTCCCTCCACCTCCACCTCCGCTCTCAAATAGATCAAATATGGCATCCGAGTTCATGCGGAACAAATGACACATCATGATCATCATCATCATCCTCATATACACAAAATCGCATTACATTTTATCCCCCCAAAAAAATGAAACCAGAGAGAGAGAAAAACTTTAGCCCCTTCAACAACTTTTACTGCGTTACAGAGTATATGGATATGGAGTAGAGAGAAAACAGGATATTCATTTGCCATCTCCATTACCCTCCTTCTTTTTTGGGGGGGGAGGGAGAGGTGGAGGAAGGAAAACTGTTGATGAAACATGCATAGGCATTTTTATCCCTTTTTTCATTTTTTTTTACAAAAAGAAGCATATAACATTGAAGTATGGGAATTTCCCGGAATGTACACACGTGGATGCTAAATAAACTAGTGAAATTGCAGTCCGCCCAAAGTCCGTCCGTGCTCCGTACCGTAGTCCACACCACCACCACATCTCTCTCTCTCTCTGCTTCACAACTCACAGACAAATACGCAGAAAAAAAATGAGTTAACCTCCTCTCTCTCTCAAGGCAGGAGTAGGAGTAGGAGTATAGGAGATCCAGAGGAAGAAGATAGACATGGTTCTTTGGTTGGAAATGGTTGGAAAACGCATCCTCTCTCTCTCTGTTTGGCCATGAAGTTTCCATGTTTCCATCCATCTGCCTGCCTGCCTGCCTGCCTGCACACAAAGTGTACATATAAGTACGTCGTTACATGAAAAAGGAGAAAAATTACTCCTTGTTTCGCCTGTCTATTAATGCCCTTTTCCTCCTCGCTCTCATACTTTTTAAAGAGTAATGAATGACACTAGAGAGGAGAACGGAGAAGCCCTTTTCGCCTTGAACTTTTCTCTTTTATTCCCACTTTTCCTCCAACAAAAAAAAATATATAAAAAAAACTCACACACAGCCACACAGTCTATAGCTGCCCTACTACTCGGCGATGCTCACTCACATCAGAATGGGTTTTTAAAGCTTAACACAAACGGCTCTATACTGTGAGTGGGGTTTTTTTTGTTGTTTTCTCCAGGAAAAAAAATACGAGTTTGTATAGACTTTGAATGTCTACTGTAAAGTGCATAATAATATATATTTCTAGCGGACAAAAAAAAAATTCTCTCTAACAATATATAAAATAATGTTGTTGGATGTAGGGGCATTGAGAAGGAGCAGCAGCAAGCAGCAGGGCTATATATGCAATCGCCTTGTTTTTTTTTCTCAAGATTTCCCATCCATTTGGAACGTGAACAAGAGATAAAAAAAACTGTATATACGTTATGGGAGCCTCCAACAAAACATTTCATACCCGAATATGCTCTCTGTCTCTCTCTCTCTCTGGGTGAGTGAACGCGATGAAACAAATAACAATGTTATTATTATACACATTTTGCAGTTGGGCTAGTAAATATAGCCGGAAAAGAAGGATACGGAAAGCCGCTACACTACTACCCATTTCGCTATATATTTCCCTGGGAAAATGGCCATATAGACAACAAAAGACTATTTATTATGTCCATGTGAGTGGGTATAATGGCTGGTGTGAAGATATGATACAGGAGGAGAGAAAGCAATGGCAGCAATGGCAATCCAGCGGGTTCTGCTGTTCACAGGAGCTATCCTATCCTATCCTCTCCTCTCCTATCTCTTGTTTATTTCCTTTTCACGGTAAAAAGTCCTGCTGGTGATGGTTCCCATAACGGGATGATGCCAAGGTCTGGAGGAGGAGGAGGAGGAGGCGAGACGAAAGGAAAGAGAAAGAGAGGAGGCAGGAGGCGATAATATATATACATAAATATATATGTACAATTTCATGTTACGACTACGGTCTTTTTTTCGCCGGCATGGGATACAAAAGTGGACGCGGGTGGCTGTGTGGTGGTGTGATGGTGGAGGGAGATATTGTATCAAAAGAGGAAAAATAATATTCACATTCACATACAAATTGTTGTTTCACCTCGGTGGTGCGGTGCGATGCTTCCATGAAAATATATATAATAATAAAAATTTGCGTGGAGGCAAAACCCTTTTTCTCCTCCGTCGTCGTCGTCGGTGGGTCCGCGAGACGGAAAGACAACAGCGCCTGGAGCGTGCCCACACACATTAAATAACTAAATAGGTAGAGAGAGAGAAAGAGAGAATGTGTGTGAGGAGGTGGTGAAGGAATTTGAGAAATAAAACTTGAAAATTCTATATAGAACTTGAAATAGGTTTTGGAGGAACAAGAACAGAAAAAAAGTGTCCTTCACTCCAAACGAAACCTTTAACATTTCCAGACTTGCTGCAGTCGACTTATTCCCCCTTTTGTTCAACTTTTATATATTGCGCAATGTTTTACATCCAAAACTCTCCTCCTGATTACAAAAATCCATTCTCACTTTTTTTTTAAAAGAGAAACCCTGTCAATCCCATTTTCGGATATCTCAAAAGAAAAAGAGTTCAAAAGGTCGGAAATTATTTTTTTTCTTGTGAAATGCATGATCATGATACACGTTTTTTTTGCAAAAAAATAAATAAAACTATCCATAAGTAGTAATGGCAGTTCGCTCGTAGTTGAGTATAAAAAAGGTTATAAAAGTCTTTCAATATATGGTTATGAAGGGGAAGGAGTGGATTCCTCTTCCTCTTTCTTTTTTTATCGAAAATATTGTTAAGCTAACGGGTTTGCCCTTGCAGATATAAAAAAGAAGTGAAACGGTATTATATACATGCTTAATACAAACGGTTGCTTGCTTGTCAGCTGCGTTTTTCTTTCCCCTTCGACAAAATATGGGAAAGTAAAAAGGGACATAAACTAATGATATGGCTGTTTTCCTCCACGCTCATATTATTAAAGGAATGACTTTCCCTTACTGTTATTATTATTTCAATTCGGGGAACTGAAATAACGCCTGCCTCTGACGAGGATGACGGTGGTGGTGGTAGTGTCGGTGGGTACACAATTGGGGAATATATATACTCACTCTCCATGCCTCCCAGTTGAGTTGGCCATGTGATCCCCGGGAAAGGATCTGACAATGATACTTTTTATTTATGTCTTTTCGCTCAAAAAAATTTTTTCTTTCTTTTTTTGGAAAAAAAAACAAACTGAAACTGGGAAGGAAAGAAGGTTTGAGCTGAGTATAAATAATAACAAAAAAAATCGAATACTACTTTTCCCAGCACTTCATATATCCACATCCAGAAAGAGAAAGAGAGAGAGAGAGTTAAAGGGGAGCACGTTAGAAACCGCTTTTTTCCTTCTTTCTTTTCCAAGTATCTGTCACTTGTCATTTCGCATAATATTTGCATAGCGTCTATAGGTATCTATATAGGTGGAAAAAGTGGAAAGCGGCAGCAGCAACTGAGAGACGAGGGAAAAACTATATACTTTGCGAGTCCCAACTTATGGTTAACACATGTGACAAGTCATTACAAACAAAGTGGAGTTGACGTAAATAAAAAAGGGATTTTGGAGTGATGAGGAGAAAAATGTAGTTGCAACGACGTCGTCGTTCTCTGGGACGACGAGTGTATATACAAGAGGATGTGCTCTGCACATCACCAATCAGGATAATTTTGTAGGTAGTCTGATGAATACTAAACTATTTAGCTTTCAGTCTTTTTTTCATGAGACCAATTTTTGTCTCCTTTTTTTCTCAACTTACAAACAAACTCTGGAGCCAGAATAGAATCAGAAATGGGGTGAATAATTGAAGGGGAAATGGCGCGCCAGTTGCATTTCCAGAATTTAGAGGATAATATGCAAAAGGATAAAAAAAATAATGGAGACAATAGGAGTTACTATCAAATAATGAACATCTCTAATGAAACCCATTTCCTCAGTGGTAACCAACCACCACACTCTGTCTGCTGCACAGCATGCTGCATGCAGTTCCTCCTGTCTGGAGGTGAAAACTTTAAAAAAAAAATGTGCTCCAAAATGGCTAATTCTATTGTTGGACACTTACAAAGCAATTTTATTTTTAATTGGGGAAAAAATACCTATAAAACAAAACTTGCTGGTAGGGAGTTGGTTGTTATTTAGCAAAGTTTTTTAGAAAAATATGACAAAAACGACTCAACACTCACCTCTTCCTCGACTTGCTCGCCTGACCACAAAAAGAAATCACCTGAAACCTTGTTCTCTTCTCCCTGGATTGCCAACCTCACTAGCTGTATAACTCAATCAGGTCGGATCAGAACTTATTTTTCTTTTAAAGAAAAGGTTCCTCCTTGGAGTAACAACAACTCCGCTGCTGGTAGTAGTAGTAGTACTGGACACTCTCAATCATTGTTATTATTAATTGTCTTGAAAACATCACCATTCTCCTACTCCTCCTCCTCCTCAACAACTGTTTTCATTAGATCTCTCCTCTTCAGAGAGAGAGAGAGAAAGCACACAGAGTGTCTTGGAGAGTCTGTCCGACGACAGTGAATGCTGCTTCAAATCAAAAAAGAAAAAATATTCTGTGGAACGCACTAGGATGAACGACGAACACGACACTAGTTCGACTGCTGCAGGTGGCTCAAGTACCGACGTTATATACACAGTTTGACTCTGTCAGCCAGCCAGAGCCAGAGAGACAGAGAGAGCAAACAAAATGAATCGGCGGACTGCAATGCAATATTATATGCAATACATGGTACACGACGAATAAACGAACACGGCGTGTGTGAGTGAGTGAGCGAGTGAGTGTGTGTGTGTGTGTGGACAACCTTAAACCGACACGGGTTTTCTTTTCCTTATTATTATTAGAAAAACGTACTTTCACCGTGTTTTTCCTTATATATCTATCTATTCCCTCTATACCTTGTCGTGTGTTTTTTCTTTGGCTTTCACCACAGAACAGAACAGAGAGTTACTCGCTGTAACACACTCAAACACACGTGCCGAGTGGGAGCGAATCCGGACGAAAGGTTTCCCCGACCGTCTGCCCTTTCACGTTGTTGCTTCCGAGAGAGAGAGAGAGAGGAGTTTCACTTAGAACCTCACAGCCTGACCTTACTCTTTTTTTTCTCTCTCTCAATAACAATTCTAAACAGGCCATTCGACAACTTAAATATAGTCTTTTTGTGAGAGAAGGAAAAAGAAATATGAGAGGGAGAAAGAGAGAGGGAGAGCATTGAATTTACCAGGATTTTACCTCAAAACTACTACTGACCAATGAATGACTATCAACGAAAAATAAATTGTAAGAGGAGAAGAAGAAGGGTGGTAGTAAAAAAGTGAGTTGCAGAGTATTATTTTTATCCCCAAAAAATGTAATTTCTTCGAAAAAAATATGATATTACCTATATGGTAAAAGAGAAACCGGGAAAAAGGTCCGGATCGGATTACCCATTACCTGAAGAAATACACAAGCGCTGGGCGAGTAATTTGTGTAGTAATTTCGTGTACAACGAGAAATAGATGGAGATGATATTTTCCAATACTGAGAGTGCGGTTGTAACTTATATTTTTTTTCTATTTTCTCTCAGTATTTTTTTCCCTTCCCTTCTCTCCCTGTTTTTTTTATCCGTTCCCCTTCTTCTTGCGGGAAAGGAAGGAGTCTTTGGAGGGAATGCAAAATATAAATATTGCCATCACGTAATATATGATGTTGAAGTAAATAGCGGCGGTAGTGGTCGGCGGTGGTGGTGGGTTCCAGGATCCCCAAGAAAATGCAAGTTTTTTTTCAATATATACAATATACTAGTTGTAGAGAAAGAGAGTGGATGTGGATATACGATAAAATGTCACCTTATTTCCCCAATATAACCACCGTCACCATCTACAATAATACAATACAGAATCCCGGCACGGCAAAAGAAAAGGAGGACCACGACGATCAAGTTTTTCAAAAACTTTGCCTGCTCATCCAAACTGCACATGTACAAATAGAGCAGATGTGTATATGTGGGAAGGAAAAGGAAAAGGGGAGCCCCAGCAGCATCACAAAAAAAAAGTTTAAAAAATATAAAGCCATAGCAGAGCTCTCTCAAGTTATCTCCAATGCAATACTCCAATTCACTGTTTTTTTTTGTTCCCTTATTCTTTTCTTCTCCTCTCGTATTATGCATGTATTACTCTGGAGCATTGGCAAAGCATGGAAATGTGGTAATACACGTATATAGGTATATAGTATGGAGGACGGCTACGGAGCGGAGGAACACCACTCTGCTCTGGTGTATAATATACTCGTATATATGTATCTACTTTTAGAAGCCCTCTTTTCTTCCCGTTCTCGTCGTCGTTGCGTTTTGCGTTGTTTTGTGTCCTTTCCCAGCTCAGTTTGATCTATACATCCCTATCCTGTCACATTAGTGAGAGTTAAAGGGGGAAACGGCTCAGAGGAGAAAGCTCGTCCTCTCCTCTCCTCTCGCTTCTTCCATATGATATATGAATCTGAAACTTACACCAACCAAGCCACCACCATCACCACACCATTCGCAGTGCATGTATGCATCTATATATACCTATACTAGATGAACAACAAGAAAATTCCCTTTCCTCTCATTTTCCTGCTCTCCTTGTCCCACCATCCATTCTTTTCCTTTTTTTCCTTTTTGACTTCCAAAACTGAAAAAAACCTAGTAGTCCTGCTTGTGAGCAACTCGATCTAAACTACACGACTATGATTATATTCACTCCTTTTCTTCCCCTCTCTCTCTCTCTCTCTCTCTCTCG
>JAANSN010001623.1:0-31537 GCA_036850665.1 Dicranocentrus wangi
TAGGTATGTGTAAGTATGTGTGTTTAGTATGTATGTATGTAAAAGTAGAAAGATGTGTTCCGTTTTCCGTTGATGCTCCCAACCAAATCCTGGTTGATCTTGGTTTGTTTGTTGTTGTGAATTCGGATATTCTGTCTTTCTGGCTGGCTGACGACGCGACGGACCAAAAGCAAAGTGACACAAATGACTGGAACTCTGGAAGGATTTTTTTTGACAATTGACACTGTCTATTAACTACTACTACGCACGCTTCATTGTGCACAGATCAAAAATTAAGTACCTTTTGAGCTACTTGAACTTGAGCAGTTTGTAACAGCAGCACAAGGGTTGCATTCGGTGACGACCGTTTGGAAATTTGTTTATTGAAAAGTAAGCATTAGAAAGGGAAGAAGGACCATTTGGAGCCCCTTGCTTGCGTGAAGGGTCTCTTCTTACTGCTGCTGGTAAATCGTAGTCTAGCAAATCTACCTAATTGATTGCAAATTGCATTGATGTTCTTAGTGGATCATAATTAGGATTTTTAGAGAATATAAATATATTGACATACAATATCATGACAGTATTGATCAAACTTTGTTGATGCCATGCTATTTGAGTTGAGCTCTCAGCTCTGCTTACTTTTTTATGGGAGATGTTATGTTACTTTATAGTTGCAGTTGCAGGGCATGTTCTGAAGGGATTAAGCAAAGTCAATCAAATTTAAAGTCTAGCAAATTTAATTACAATAATTTTGAAATTTAAACGTCTTCCCCATTTTTGTCATGTCTGATGTCTGAACTATTTTTCATATTATTTTGGTTTTTTTTGGTAATTACAGGTTTTTATAAAGCGTAAAATGGAGCAAAACAAAATGAACAGGAAAACAGCAACGACGGGGCCTCCTAAACCAAAGAAGACTTCCAAGACTTACATCAGGGGAAACGAACCTGCCCCAAGTCTTTTGAATCACTATAGGGGTCATCGCGACTCCATAAATTCAATCGCATTCCACCCTCACGTGGAAACTGTATTTTCAGGCTCTGCAGATGGGTTCATAATGAGTTGGAATTTTAGACGAGATACTCGGGCTCTAAAGTAAGCATCTACTAAATATCTATTATCCAATTTTTAATTTTGTCTTGCACGCGCGAGAATGGATGAATAATGCAGCTTGTTTTTTGGCGTTATTATTATAAAGGTTTGAAGGACACACCGGAGCAGTGAATGAAGTGGGCTTGTCAACAGATGGAGATTTAATGATTTCAGCTTCAGATGACTGTACTGTGCGGGTGTGGGTCCCAATAATCAGAGGAGAATTTGTTTCGATACGTGGACATAGTGCAACAGTACGATCTGCTTGCTTTAATCCTGTTAATTCTTCTCAATTTGCTACTTGCTCGAATGACAAAAGCGTAAAACTGTGGTCCCTGCAGCATTATAAGACGAAAACAAATAATACCAAGTTTAAAAGCCATGATTTTATCACATCATTCGCTAATCACACCAACTGGGTTCGTTCTGTCCGGTTTTCTCGAGACGGTAATCACTTATGCTCTGCTTCAGATGATAGAACTGTACGCCTCTACGACCTACGTAGTAACAAGTGTGAGCAAACATTATCTTGTGATGCTGGATTACCAACGAAAGCTGACTATAATCCTTGTGGCAGTCATTACGTCGGAGTTTCTACAACTGCAAATTCATTTTTGCTCTACGATGCAAGAATGGGAAAATTACTTCAAAGTTATACCAATTTGGCGGAAGGCTCTGTGAATAGTTTCGCATTTCATCCTGGTGGCGACTTTGCTGTCACCGTATCCGAAGACGCTAAGATAAAAATATTGGATCTGGTAGAAGGAAGACCAATATTTACACTCTATGGTCCTAGGTCCTCCGTACTAGCTACGGCATTTAGCTCAGACGGGAAATTGTTTGCAACTGGGGGGAAGGACAAGGAATTGCTTATTTGGGAACCTGTTTTGCTACCTTACTCGGAGGAGGAAATAATGCAAGATCACAAAGAAAATGCACCCACCACGTCAGCAAATGTTCAGAAGATTAATCGAACGAAAACTGCTACTGGAGGAAGAGCTAGCGTTCCTGGTAAAACTGCAAGCCGAACCAGCTCTAATACCTCATCCCTTTCTCGTCAAACCCTTCCTTCATCTTCGTAAAATTCACTGGTGTACTTATAAATTTGATCTCTCATATCATTTTAAGATTTCATTCATGTTGTACAATATGCTATACTTTTTGGCTGCACTGTAATTGTAATGCTACATAGTGACTCGACTCGAATAAGTACACGTATGTAAGTATGTATCCATCCTTACATATATTTATTTGTGGTAAAACGGTTATGTTATGTTTTTACAAATTTTAATAATAAAATTGTGGTTTTTAAAAATGCACACCTAGCGTATAATCACAGAATATGTTTAGACGCGTATTTATATATACATAAGGCTCCAGTTACATGTACATTTAACGACCTGATGATTCCCACCTGAGGGATTTCGATACATTTGTCTACTAGATGGAGTAAATTTGAAGGAATGCCGTGTTTCTCATTTCTGTATACAAATAAATAATACAAAATACAAATGGTAATCATTGTTTTTCAAAACAAACGTGAATGTTATTGTTTGTTAGACGTGTCAAAATTTATTTTTACCCTAGTAGTAAAACTGTCTTCTTGGGAAAATCAAAATTCGTCAATGATGAAGATTCATTTGCTTGCTCTATTCCCAAAATGGCATAACCTTTGGCAGCGTATGTCAGGAGAAAACTTTCCAAATCTCGTAAGGGAACCTGTGAAACAAAGTATTTTTATTTGCCAATTACTCCTTGTACAATACCTCGTTCGTGAACTAAATGCCTATAAGTTACATTACCAAGTTACCTCTAGTATATTGACCCAGTTATGAGCCGAGACACTAAGGCTTTGGAATTGCTGGTCGTTGATCATTTTCAAGCTGTTAACGACATATTTGTTAACACCAAAGATTTCGCATGTTCTGCATAAACCACCCAGATTTGGCAAGTGGTCCAGCAACGACGCTACAACTATCAATCCTTCTTCGGCTAGACTTTGCTTTTTGATATTGAAATTTCTATACTCTTCTACTTCCGCCTCAAGTAACTTCCAAGGAGTAATCTTCTTTTGATAATTGGTTTCCTCGTCCGATGTTTGTGACTGTGGAACTGCTCCACGACGAACAAAAGCCTTATTAGGGCTTTCCTCTCCCAGTTCCCGTCCATCCGCTAAGTTAGGAATTTTGTCAATTAAAACGCTCCATGAACTAATTAATACTTACGAGTATAAATATGATTTAATCGTTTTTACCTACTACGCTGGCCTTCAGATGCCACGCCGAGCTCTCATTTTCAAAGTATACCCTTTGCAAATTAGGAAGACTGGTGTGATTGGAAGCAATATCGTCGGATTGCGGTAGCAGCATTAAGTCGCGGATAGATTCAGGATGCAAAATACATTCATCCTTAATCATTCCAGACATTTTTGGAAGAAGTGTAAATATTACCTGAAATCACACATTACAGATAACTTCGCAAGAGCGTACATCTTGATGATATAAACAAACTTTCAAATTCGAACAAAATGTAATCCATACCTCGTGTAAATAGTGGGTTCTACAATGAAACGTATTAACATAAAAGTCTTTCTCTATGTTGTCTAGAAGTCTTTGGCAATTACCAGACACATACTCTGAAGCACCTTTAAGGGATTCTGATACAATCGAGTATTTACTTATAAGGTTCTCGTACTTGCATTCCACAGTTTTTTCATAAATCATTTGAAATGCGGTCTAACGTGAAAAATTAAAAAAAAATAGTTGCTTCTCATTTAATCGTATAAAGCTATCAGAAGTCATAGTATAAAGCGCTTTCAAATAGTGCGTATTATGCGGTCGACAACGCATGTATTGTGTCCAACCGGCACCCCTCATACCTGCGCATAGATTCTGACAGTAACATGCTGACTCAACGTCAGTACAGCTAATGATTGCAGCGCTTTATCATAAAAATCTGACGACTCGACCAGTTTTGAAACATGAAGACAAATGGTCGCAAAGAATGCACCATATCCGAGTCTAGTTTCAACTCCCTGAAAAGATGCAAATACACTCGCGTTAGTACGTCACTTACAATAAATGCTCATACTAACAATTAAAGAAAATTGGAAACAAAGAAATGAGCTTACTTCATTCAAACAACTGAAGAAGATTCCATACAACTGAGGGAAACGTTCGAGAATTCTAACAACTAACCATTCTCCTAAGTAGCGTACACTGGGTTGTGGACTGTCGGAAGCCAATGAGGCAATGGTTTTCCGCATTGCAATCTTACTGATCTCCTGTTAGAGAATGCATCATCGTATCAATCCAGAAAATGTGGATTCGACATAAAATTTTTAGTTTTGCGTATTCCTATTTCGCATACATATTTGTAATATGGTTGTAAAACAAGCAGCAGTTGAAAAATTCGCTGCTTCATTCGATGAGTCGCCGATCCTCCAAAGTATCGCTTTCTCGTTAGTGATATTTCATCATTTCTTTGCAGCAAATGTGTCACAATCCTGTACAGCAAGAATTCTCCTTGTTTATTGGTGCTTTCGGAGGAGATCAAGTTGTGAATATTAAGACGCAATTTTTCACACGCTAAAAACCGCGCCTTGTTGTCAGAACTGAAACTGTACGAGTAATAATAAACCAGTGTAATTTGAAAAATAAAGCAGCTTTATATCAGAATAGAAACTTTAAAATTGTATTATGTTTTGCTGAATCATACTTTTCAGGATCGCTGAAGATTTTGCTCTCATTACTCAAGTAGTCCCACAAAGCAAAGGTGACCCTAATAAACAGACAACGTAAGTATTAATCAAAAATTCACAAAAGTCTTAATCAAAACTTCTTCTTCTTCCAGCACACATTCTAATATGCTTACCGGTTATTTTTTGGTATTGGAGCACCGGCAAGTGCTGCTTGCACCAATATCTTGTTAACATCCTCCAACATGTCCTGGGGAAATTCTGTCCTTATCAGTTGTCTAACAAAAAGGAAAGATAGTCCACCTATCGTCTCTCCGTGTTCAAATATGAGTTCAGCATACTATTTGGATACGTTAATATTTATAGCAATTCAAGGATATGTAGGAATACAGAATACGTTTTAAGAAGGTGCTACAATCTAAAATGCTAGCCATAGCTAATCAAATCACCTTGCTCAAATCTCCACTTTCAAGGAAATGCGGCGAAACTATAAAGTCTATGAAGGACTCTATTCCATACCAAAAAGCGTCACTTTTACGGAGCTCAAACACCAAGGACCAACTAATCGAGGCTACTTTCTCCAGTTGATTAAGGAACACTCTACAATAATTAAAAGCGAGATTATAATCCTTAATTAAATTCTTAAATGATAAACATGAGAATAGCTAAAATACATATAAAATCTTACAGTTTATCGTCGCCCATTTCATTAATATACTTGATCATGCAATTCGCAAGTCTTAATCCAGTGGCTACACCGCGTGGATCGCATTTTTCAATTGTATCTAGCAACGTTTCCAAAACATTCTTAACATATGCGGCTTCAAGCTGCTGGGGACGGGTTTCCACAATTTTCTTGTAAATTTCAAACTTGTACCGATGAAAGTCTGCAAAGATGTTCGTATCCGTGAAGGCAAAGTAAAATTTGCTAATTTCATCGATGTCTTCAACCTTCTCAAGGCCAACGTTGTCAATTTCATTTTCCTCATGTAATCTTTCGACTGCTTCATATGACTTTAATGCGTTCAATTTTCTCAAAAGGAACATTTTTATTAGATCTTCCTTTACTGTATTAGGCAATGGTGGAAGAGGTTTAACTAAATTGAAGGCTTGCGGGATACATTTTAGCACTTCCAGTCGACTGATGACAAATACAAAATCTTGAAACGACACTTTTGCCGGACCAATAAGTTTATCGTGAAGTTCTCTGACCATGGTCTCATACTCTTTGGGAATCCGTGTTAATCCTGGTGGCTGACAAGTTTGGTAAAATTCATAAAGTGCAGGAATGCTCCCTTTTAAAATGCCACCATTCGCGGCCCTATGAGCAAAACTAGCAATTATTGCAGGGATTTCATGTTCCCTGCTTCCGCTATTGCTTGACGCAATAAGATATCTGAACATCCCAAGGATTGATGTAGAACTCAAATTAGCCTGAGCAAATTCATACAAATTTGAACCTGTGCTCAGTTTGGTATATAACCCTGGCTCAATTTCATTCAGGGATTCCACAAATTTGCAGACTTGGTCCTGCATTTCCGGCTTCCGGATCACCTTTTCAGACACCGATCCCATGAAAGTAAGCAATTTTAGAAACATTACAGAGTCCAGTTGGACCCCTTGATTGAAATACTTGAGGTATGGTGTTGTTTTCGAAAGAATTTTTATACAAGAAGAGTCCAATAATTCGCGAAAGTATTTGCTGACAGTTGTTAAGCTGTTGGACAGTAACAGGGACAATAAAGTCAGGTATGATTCTATTTTACTAATAACTTTATTATCGTTTTTATCTTCTGCTTCAATGATGTCGTCACATTTCAGACTGAATATTGCATCCAGAGATGAAACAAAGAAAAAGATGGTGTTGGAACTCATGCATTTCCCCGATGACGTAAGAAACTTTAGAACTTTTTCTGCTGCATCCAACTGGGGAAGCTCCCTGTCTAAATACAGCTGCACCAAAAACTGCCCAAAAACGACAGTTGTTTTCATGTGATCCTCGGGTTCATTAAGAACCCACCCAACGTGGTCTCGCAAAAGTGGGAGGATATACGCGTCCAAAAACTCTGCAGCCTGATGTTGGTATGCTGTCATTGCCCGATTGTTGTCGCTCTGGAAAAACTGACCAGTTTGAAGAAATCTCTCTAGGCCTTCCCTCACCACCGCGCGATTATCGTGAGTGATCATTTTCTTAAGAAGAGTAGGTAGCCAGGTAAATATATCCTCGCAGCTGGAAAGTTCGGGGAAAATATTGAGCTTCTGTAAAACTGGTTGAATGATATGGATCTGCGTCTCGTTCAGGATATCATATAAATCGAAAAAATGTGCCCAAAACTTCTTATACTGTTGCGCATTCAAACCTTCTAACGATATACTTGCGACTTCCGGGATGTCTTTATCGAAAAGGGGTTTACCTGAAGAATATTGTGAGGTTATCCCCTGCAGAACAAATGCAGCCCTTTTTCTGGACTTATACTGTTGCACATTCAAACCTTCTAACGATATACTTGCGACTTCCGGGATGTCTTTATCGAAAAGGGGTTTACCTGAAGAATATTGTGAGGTTATCCCCTGCAGAACAAATGCAGCCCTTTTTCTGGTTTCAGGCTTATCACAACGCAAGTCTTGTCTGATCGCTTGGATCAAAACAGATGTTAAGGCCCTGCCGGTCTCAGTCTTCCAAAAAGATGAATCCTGCATATAGGCAGTGAAAATGATATAAAGTTCTGGAAAGGATTCTAATGGCATTTCACTTAGGATCTGGGGAATCACATTTACTGAGTATAGCATTTCACACCAGAATTTCAATACGCTTCTTCCGTTCTCTTTGGACAACAATGTGGGAAGCACTTCACTCATTGATTTTTCCACGATACTCTTGTCTTCCAAACTGAAGCTTTCCAGTTCCACTTGTTTTGAATCCAATGACTTCTGAATGCTGACACTAAAATTCCACGCCTTCTTGCACAATGCCAAAATTCTCCAGAAATCCGATTTAGCCAGGGAAATCCCAACAGGGGTTAATAAAAACAGAATAGACTCTGTTAATATCCGACATGTGCACACTCTCATATTTTCAGAAATCCCCGTGATCCCCTCTTCTGCTCTATCAGGCGTTTCCGAACTGAAGGATTGTCCATTTCCATCCCCAAGCAGAACTGCAGATTGCAAATCTAGACAATCGTTGGTAAGCTGGACAGCAGGGATGATTAGCATTTGCGTTAGCTGTGTGATAACTCCTTTGTCTTCATGAGCATCCCCAGTCGACTGCGAACTTGCCTGATGGACCTGGGCGAAGGTGGCTTTGACAAGTGCTTCACACTCTCGAACTACTTTCCACCCCAGTTCAGCCACAATACCTTTCGGAAGCAATTTAATTACACTGAGGAAACTACGAATGTACTCCACCTGACAAATGAACGTCTTTGTGTTTGTGTGCTCAGCTTCCAGGAATGACGAGGTGGGGCTAGAATCTGTTGTTGTTACACTAGTGCTTACGGAGGTCACGGAGGATTGCACAACATCAAGTAGTGACACTTTTTTGGTAAAATCACAAAACTGCAACAAACCGTGGGCCAGCTCACTCTTAATGAGTTCCAGAGGTTGAAGCACACTAGTGCAACTTTCACTTTCCCCTGACGCTGGAGAAGGAGACAAGAGAGATGAACTCTCACGCTTACTACTTGTGTTAAGTGTCATTTTGACAGATGTCATATGTACACGTACACATGCATAACGTGCGGATTAATCAGCAGAATGCACACACCTTCCACGTGAATACGCACACTACACTACAACAAACACTGCACACTGATCTTTTGGTTTTTCAGAAAAACTTTAACGCAAAAGTCAACAAAACAAAAATATCAAATGTTTGGAGTGACAGAAGAGCCGAGCAGCACGAGAGCATGGACAACTTCATGTGGAGAAAACACTTTCCGCGTTTTATGCTTGGGTTTTGTGGTTTGAAGCACTCACATGTTGTAGGTGGAACTACTGGAACTGCACATCTCAGCAGACACAAATGTACCCATCTGTGCAACACGACGGAATCGGAATACCAATACTACGCTCACGAATGAGATGTACCTATGTAAGTAACTTCAGTGCAGTGCAGTGTATTCAGATACGGTCTCACAAAACCATGCTACCTATTTGTGAAAAACATCTATATTGACTTGTGCCACTACAAGTCCATGTGCAGGCAATGATTTGTGAGAACGAACGCGAAAATATAGACATATAGACGTATAGACACAATACAAAAATACAAATCTAACCCTTTCTTCACGGACACCTTATGCACAGAACAGAGCAGCGGTGTAATGTGTGCAACTGTGCACTTGCTCTTGCTATATCAATATCATCATCATAATCATTTCGTGTAGTTTTGTGCATGAACTATTATGAACAAATCTTTTATGCCACTTTTATGGTAGACAAAAGTTACAATGTATAAATATGGTAGGAAAGGAATGAGAGAATACAGATGGATTGGAATATGCAATGTAAATAAATACACGAAAACCACTTTCGTGTGCATATTAGTTCTCCACACCATGAATTCATGTGTGAGCAATAGAAAAATACGCCTAAATATAAGCAGGGAGACTTCCTTATTCTTACTATTATGGAGTATATTTCTCCGTATGAGATTTAAAGCACCAAATATTTCGAGATTATTACCTGGTGTGGCAACTGATTACTATTTTTAACATTTAGTTAGAGTCACATTTACAGTCAAGTCACAGTAGTAGTGCGTAAGTTATTGTAGTAATGCGTTATGACCTGACAAATAAAGTTTAAGACAATCTGTACATATTAATATATACATTCACAAAATCTCAGTGCTTTTTTATAATTTATTTATTTATTTATATGATACATACTGAAGTGCACTCAGACTCCGATTTCAAACACTGTAACAGTGACTTATTACGTGTAAATAATTTTTGGTGAAAGAATGGATTTCGCTTAAACTAAAACCTAAAAGATATATCCAGGATTGCTTGTAAATAGCTACTACTTGTCCACCTCATTTGGTTTGGTTGATTCAGCAAAACTCACCATATCAAGTTCTCTAAACCGCAAATGTTCACCACACTAACCTAATTTATCGTGTGTTTGCAGAGCATTGCATGCTGCATGACAAAATTTCGAGCTTTGATAGCACAGTGTGTAAGCTATTTCGAGAGTATACAAATTTCAGCCGTAACGATGACTTTTAATGAACAAATACCAGAGCCGGAGGGAACTGCTGCTGGAGCAGGTGCGAATATAAGTTTGCTCGGACTTCCTCAACAAGCATCTAGACATCGACGACCATCCTGGGCTCGTCCTATGACCCCACAACAACGTAGAATATTCAGGGAGGAGGATGAAGAGTGGAGTACTCCGGTAGCTAAGATTTTGCAACTTTACTATGACCATGAGAGTTGGCAGCAAGCTCAGGAAATCCTGGAAGGTCCTGGACCTCTTTGTAGAAAAATTGGAGATGAGGTAATAATAATAGATATATCCAGTTCATATATTTTTGAGATCCAATTCAGTTTTCCCTATACGCACAACATAGTTATATTGTAATTGATTGATTTTGGGCTAACTCATGCCATAATGTCATTCTCCACACAGGCTAGAAGTATCGCAGCTCGTCATATTATTGACCGGTTAAAAGAGAGGAATTTGTTAAACAAAATTCACAAGGTGGCACCCAGATTGAGATCTGCAGTTGAACTGTTATCTAAACCTGATGCCGATTATGTCTACCCGCATTTCCAGTATGTCGTCAGTGAAATGAGAGCCAAGTATCCTGATGTTTATACCTCCGTCATCCAAAATGTAATAAATAAACCCAAGAGCTTTGATTTCCCTCAGAAGTCTTCTCCTCTGCAATTGTTGGAGAAAACCTTTTTTTATTGTTTTTTAAAACTTTAATGTAGGTCAGAATCAGGATCCCGTCGGAAATGAAGCCTTCACACATGCTCGTGTCCTTAGCAAAGTCCACAATCGAGGATCAATATGGCGAAATTAGAATGAGCTGGGGAAAGTTTGTAGCGTTATTAGGCCTTTGTGGTGCATTGGCAGTAGACTCCGTGGAGGCTGGCTATCCAGATGGAGTTGCCGAAATTGTGGAAACATTTGGGATAATCGTGGAGCAAGCCATGGGAGAGTGGATCTTGTCAGATGGAGGAGGATGGGAAGGGTTTATTAGACTAAACGTGTACAAAGCAAAGATCCCACCCGTGCCTCGAACGTTATTTATTATTTTTATGTTTTTATTAGCCTTGTACTTTTTGTATTATCTCATCTATGCTGCTTTAACTATGCTCTTGCAAAAGGACACTAGTATGGAGTTTTGGAGAAAGTGGTATACAACGTCACCCGAGGATGGGTACTGTGTTTCCGATACATTTCCACTGAGCCGTACAATTATCAGCTTACGAGGTGATTGTCCAAGACCCAACACGCCGTTACAATATATGTACGCAAGGCGAATTCATCGAGATAGTTTATTATTATTATAAATTTTGAAACAAAATGGGACTATAACATGAGATTATACCTGTAATCATCTCGCGATATTATTATAGTTGGGTTAACTAACACAGGCATGTAGGTGGTAGGCCTGGAGTCATGACGTGAGGTTTTGGAGGTGTAGTAATAAAAAAGAATGCTGACGAATTGAATGACCCAAATCCTGTAATTACGAATTACTGTATACATATTCTTATTACTACAAACTGTGCTTACAATTAGTTTCGCACACAGTTTAAAAACGATTACGTATTTCGACTTTTGAGAGCTAGTCCAGTCTTGGTGCTTCGCCAAATTATATATTTTTGTTCACTTTTGAAATGCTGGTTGTTTGAATATTTGTTAATCCTTTTAACGTGATTAAAACCTTTAAGAAACAGAGATATGATAGTGAAAGCTCAAACCATGATGTCCTTTACCTACCTGTAAGAATATCCGAATCCTTGTACAAGTGCATTTGCGTAGTGCAAAAAATAAACCTCGTATTTTACTACACATCAAGGATAAAGTTAATTATATTTATAAATTATGCTGTGCTGTATCCGTGTCCGACCGAACGTTAGTCAGAAATTCTAGTGGTAGTGAGTAGTGACATGGACATGACACTACGGAGGTAATAATATATATAGCCATACACTACTTGCTCGATGCAAAATACTGATGATAATACGGTGAATATATTGAAACAATATGTTGTTTAGCATAAACCATCGATGACGTGTATTGTGCATAGTCTTCCAGATATCCAGATTGCAATAAACCGTATAGTAAAATGGATGCGTCCTCAAACAAAAGAATGATTAATAGAGCATCATTTTAAATTTTCCTTTGATTCAGTAGAAGTATGAGGGTGAACAATAGCCGTGTAACAAGGAATGATGAATGATACAGGTTGTAAAGTTGTGCTAGTGCTAACATACCTTAGCAAGAAAATCTGAATTGCTATTTATACTATTATAGTATATGTTTTATCTCTTTCATTAAGCACGTATATATTGCATGCTGACTGATGCACGGGGATGGGGACTTGGGGACGATTTATTTCTCTTCTGAATACACAAAGCAAGAGCAAATTCTACCATTTTTTGTTTCACACCTTCGGGATTCCACTTCGTTGAAAAAGCTGCAATATTTCTGACATTTTACATCTTTGCTATCCAACTCTTCACATCGATTAGCTGGCATCTTTTTATTTTAAAAGGAAAGAAAAGAACCAGTTCAGTTTTCGGTTAATTTCACAGCGAACTCCTTGATTTAAGAATCAAAATCAAAGACCGATAATAATATGTGCCTGATATAACTTACATATTGCCCAATGCAGCTACAGAATCCTTGTTTATGACACTTGTACTTAATTGAACCACTTCCACATGCGAGCCTACAGTCGTCGTATGTTTGGCATGAAGCTTTCAAACTCACATCGTTGTCAGCATGTGATAACATCACAAACCCCAAAAAGACCAGGGCAGTGGTCTGTTTTATTTAATTTTAACAGGCAATCAAGCAAAGAGTAAGTATATAGGTAAGTATAAGTAAACTTGCAGATTAAAATAATTACTCACCGATTCGATGAAGCACCACATTTTACTCGACTGGGCAAGGTTTGACTTGATATCTTATGTTGAAGTGAAGACGAATGTAGAAGCAAAGTGAAAGCGCGGATAGTTCAGTATATCGTCTTCCTCTTCCAACAAACGTGTTAATTATGAGGGACCATTAATCTTTGAATCACTTTCTTATAATAGGATGCACAAGGTATTTAATAGAGATTTAATGTTAATGACTTCCTTTATATGAGTATGCAAATTTATGCACACACTTTCAATTTGGTAAGAATTTGATTGCGCGTAAACCAAATAGTATACTCAACATGTAAAATTATTATTCATGATGACTCATATTCAACAAAATTTACTTTTCATTTTCATAAAACAGCTTTATGGTGTTTTCATATACAGTCTCGGCTAGCTCATACTCATGAATTTCCTTTATGCCTGCCACGGCCTCGAGAACATTTCTGCAAATAAAAAGCATTGATGTAATTAAAATACTAATTTGATTTTAATTGCCCTCTATGTAAAAATTAAAGATAAAGCAGTTGTATTCGTTAGCATTTAGCATAGGTACTTTATAGTTTGAGGCTCGTTCCTGCTTTTGTACATACACGTAGCACTCCAATTTTTTTTGGCTGCTTCAAATTTAGTTTTCACGAATTTACTGGAAGCATGGCTAGGACGAATGCCGCACCACGGCGCGTCAGTCTCAAGTAGTAGACGATCCACCGGTAAATCTTCAACTACTTTACAATTGTCTTCAGTTTTTAACGAACTAAATTAGATGCAAATATATTTTAGCCCTTAACGTCACTCTTTCTCTCTCTCACGTTTGAATTATGTTAACGCTAGTCCTGCTTACCAGCCATTAATGCCAATATACAAACCAAGTTCAAGCAATAATTTCATTTCCTCCAGTGACCCATCAAATGAATGGACAACGCCACCACGGGGAAAGCAACTTCTATTTTCCGACAATATCTCATGCAAATCTTTCGCAGCAGCACGACAGTGTAAAAATAGCGGAAGATTACAGAACGGGCCTAATTCCTTAAGCTGCAAAGTAAAATACCTATTAAAACAAACAATTACAATGGCTTTATAAAATCAATCTGCAAAAGTTAACAAGGCAAGAGACGAGCAAATGCATTACTTTTTCTGAGTTTCGATATCACAAAATTGAGTTCGTTCATAGTCCAAACCGAACTCTCCCAACGCCACTATTTTCCCTTTGTTTTCTTCGAAGACGGATTTTAATTCCTTAATGTATTGCTCCGGCGAATCAAATTTTTTGTCGAATTCAGAACAACGGGTAGGATGTACTCCAACCGTACTCTGTAATTTATCTGGAGGGGAGAGAAGTTCCAAAAAATGAAAAATTGCATTTCACATTTCACTTACGTTTTATGGAAAGATTTTATTAGTTTAAAGTAAAACCAGACAACATACCATTACTCATGCACAGCGCCGCTGCCACCCTAGCTTCGTCAAGATTTCCAGCTGTGACAAATATTTTCTCCACTCCTGCAGTCCAAGCCCTCTCGAGGACATTTTGAAGATCTGGCTCGTGCTTCTTGGACCCGTTGTACACCCCACTATACATTTCATCAGTTAGATTGGCACCGATGTCTATTACATTATAGTGCATGAGACAAAAATACAATTAACTGCATGTGTTCCAATTATAGTTCAAACCGTCCAAGTTAAAATCATTCCCCAAGAAATCACAGAAAACTTACCGATTAGTCGAAGTTTGCTGGAATCCTTGCCTGCCATCGCGGATATATTCTTGCGGGAGGTTGTTGAAACTGGCAACAAGCACACTTTAAGATGGGTTAATAACTTGTTGTTCCCAAATCTGGCTAATAAATCTACAGCTTTGGTTAACTTTGTGAGCATGCCACTGGTGCATGGGTGGGGGCTGCAAACAAAAAACATCCGGGTGGGTGTACACGTGTTAAAAAGTCAGCTGTGTGGGTAACCTGTACACTAGGTCTCCACTCCAGAATCCAGAATGATGATTGATAATGATTATGATGATGCTATTGATATTGATTTTGCTGGTAGGTAATAAAATAACAGTTCGCCACAAATCAATTCATGAGTTCAATTCTGAGCACAGCAAGTTTTAGTGGATGTTTCTTTTGAAGAAGTCCAAGTGCACAGTGGAGTGCACACACCGGTCTCGGGTGTCCCGCTGCCGACCACTCTGCCTGCACAGATCTTGTGTGCTTTGGAAATGTCAAATTGTGCACACCTTTTTGCACAGAAGAGAAGACTAGGCACCTTTTTGGCATTTGGCAATTCGCAATAAACACATGTTATACGTTGTTATATGAGCTCTCTTGTATTTCCGATGTTTTAAGCCCGTAAAGTAATAGTAAGTAATCATAATCAAACATAACCACAACAATGTTCCTTTCACAATTTCATGTAGTATATGTTTGCAAGTTTGCACATTCATATGGAATGGTGGAAGGAAGGAGAAGGAACCACTACTCGTTCCTGTCTGCCTATTCTTCTTCTTTTTACATTTTTACACACACGTATTATGCACACGCTCAATGCACACGACATGTTCGTATTCCTGATGGTATTCTCTGTGTTTTTACACACACACACACATCCACCTTTTTTATTCGTGTCTCGGAGATTCGGGACGAATCTTTCAGGAAAAGGTTACAAGTTACAAAAAACAAGATTTTCCGTTTCAGGTATAGAAATAGAATAGGATATCGCAAAGAAGTGGCTCTCTGGCTCTGGCATTTCATTAGTCTTCGTGACTACTACGACCAATTGGGTGTATAGATGGATGAATGTATGCTCACCTCACATGCTCATATTATCATTACTACATATTATTACATGTACTTACTCATATGATATCATGATGATATACTGATGGCCGTCTGTGGGGCATGTGTACTATATATCTACACAACGAGAGTGTGGAGAGTGTGGTGAACATTTTTTTTATCCTCTCTCCACAATCTTTTTTTATCCGATATCGGAGAGTTGAAGGGGAAGACGTAAAAATAGCGAGCTAAAGCTTCAACTTCAACTTTTTTCCGTTTTTCTTTCTATAATTGTTTATTTTCCTCGGTGTGCTGCTTTTGTGGAATTGGTTATATAATACACACACGTTACATTTTATTACGTCTTTTCGTCTGTCTGGGTTTCGTCACAAAAAAAAAATAAGAAGACGCTCGAGAAAGAAGGACTGCGATGCGACTGGTTTGTTGACAGCCCAGCTGATTATATCTGTCAACAACTACAGTCAACCATCAACAACGTCAAACGTGAAGATTTTATATTTGTGCCTAAAAACTTTGAAATTATTATATGCATTCCATATTATTGCATATATATTGATTAATGTATACTAACTTTGCCAATTTACCGGATATTATGATTAGCACGTTTGGTTTAATTGGCGTTAAAAGAGTGTGTGTCACCACCAGTCGTTTTCGAATTGCGTTGTCACTTCTTTTGTTGGACACTTTCGATATGCATGAAATTGCCGTTTCGCCGGTGTGATTCGTGTATCGAAGGCGGATTTTTAGTGACATCAGACAGACCTCTCTGCCTGACTGGGGAAATCTTCAAAAAAATGGCAACAGAGGCGGCTCGTCGCCGAGTGCGGAGGAGCAGCAGTGGCTCTCGGTTATCATCAACAAGTGCTACTAATTTATCGGACTACTGGGACTACTTGGTGACAATAAAATGGATTGTTTTAGGATTGATCATTAGTCTCGGAAGTGTATACCTTTTTGATCTTGTCGGGACGTTGGTTTCATCAATGATGAAAGGGTCCGCGGTGAAGTATAGTGGGAACAAAAATGGTATACCGGCTTCGTCTTTCCCATGGGGGACCAGTAATGGAGGAGAAGAAGAGGGAGAGCAGGGCCTGAATGACGAACTTCGGACCTGGCTTGCTGACAACGAACTGGAGCAGTTTTCCACCTACTTTGAAAAGTTGGGTAAGTTGCAATATGATCTTTAAATATACAGTATTCCTTCGTGCCTGGGTATTTTTTGGAGCTTAGCTCAAGAGAAAAACTCTTCCAATCCAAGCATATTATGCATGGTGGCTGTATTGATTGCTCTACAAAACGGATTAATTGCTTTTTTCATTTGAGAGGCACATTGATTGATGGTCTGATTAATTGATTTGAAACGTGGCGTATATTCAGTTGAGTTTGTGTTTGGCTTACGTGTGGCGTAACCTTTCAATTTAACCTTTATAAAATTCATCAAATGCACCCAGCCAGCCACATTTCTGTCTGAATAGTGAATTTAAATGAATGAAAAGGAAATGTGGTGATGTGGTCGTTGTGGTTGAGCTTGAGTTTGAACGATATGTAATGCCTATATAGTGTGTTTATGTTATTGTGCGCTTGCGTTACCCGCAGTATAGCTTATGTACTCGTGTTGGGAACGAACTGGCAATGGCAATTGAGGCCAATTAATCGTAAGAGTTAATATGGAATGAAATTGCGGCTATGTAAAGTTGAAATTGCCAGCGTTGCACGTAAAGTGATTATCTAAGCAATATTCTCTACTTCTTCGTTCTGTTCTGACTGGTGTGATTTTTCCTGTGGAATAATAATGCGAGGAACACGGATGAAATTATGGAGTTAGCTCCATGCCCGCATTGCATCATGGCGTGTAATTGAACGAGAGCAATATGCGAAGCGTAGAGAATTACCTTAGTCCTCCATTATCTGCACTCTCATAATAACAGGCAACAGGACATTTTAGGCATGGGTTTTCCCGGTTGTAATTATAAAGGTTTGAGGAACGATTATACGGATTATATACTTATACTGGTAATATTTGAACGTTCTGTCTTGTATAGCATTTCTTTCGAAATTGAGCTACTTTTAATGTGTTCTTTCTAACGAGCCGGGGCTCTGCTATATTTTCCGTTTTTGGAGAAGACTAGTAGGGACTAGTAGGGACAAGTAAATCAGGAAAAGCGGAAAAAAAATCTCCAAATAAAATTACAAAGAGCAACTTCATGCAGCTCGCAGACTGTGGCTGAAGCTCTAATACAATGAAATCTCTTGATTTGTCTTCATATTATTACTACTTATACTTATTACAATTAGGCAATACAATAACCATATACAGGAGGCTTGAGGTGGGACGGGGTGCATTGACTCCAATTTACAGTGGAACATTCATTCGTTCGTAGCATCCATAATCCTTCTGCTGATTCGCATCATTTGAGCGTTTCACGGATAAGAACCGCACTGAATATTTGCAAACTTTCAATAAACTTTTTGTGGGGTCTAAAAACTGTGTAGCCAACCTAACATAAGATCAAATAACGGATGACAATGCTATAAGGGTTCTCAATCTCGATGCTGGCTCGTGTGGCTTCACGGATATTATATGTATAGTTGTTTTTTAAAATAATTCTTCCCGTTACAGCGTAGTTGACATAAATAAAATTGAGAAAAATGCACAAAATTTACAGCATCCTTTTGCGTGGCCCATATTTCCCATTTCGCAAAAGGTCCACTTGCCCACATTTCACTATATTTTCACTTTACCACGTCAACTCCTTTAAATGATGGTGGAACATTTTACTTGACTAACGGAAGCATATAAACTCGCATCTAACTGGTTCACCCACAAGAATTGCCAATTTTTCAGAATTTCCATTTTTTAACTTATGCATGAAGTTTGGATGGATCTACTTATTCGGAATACTCTGCATTCTTCAACAAGAAGTTGTAATTGGTACTTTAGATTATTCAACTTGGTTGAGGAAATGGCATGTTGAAAACTCTTACTAAGGCGATTTATGTTGTGGAAATGTTCCCACTTTTTTTCTAAAAGTTTAAAGTAGTTTATAACTTATAACAAATTATAGATTGCAACTCTAGCACATTTTTCCTTTTTGCGGCGACGAAGCAGCGAAGCGACCGTCTTGTTATTGCGTCTTGTCTAACAGTTGCCTCAAACCCTGTTAAAAAGTTTTTTAAAACAACTTTTCTAGTATCCACATTGATTTGATGTTTTCACCACACAAAAATACATTTTCTATAGCTTCACCATGAACTTTATACTCAAGCAACGTTTGTCATGCCATGCCGTGTGAGATGTGTGCGACTATGTCGGATGTCGGATCAGCAAAATGTTCAACAACAATATATACATGAGGAGAAAGTGAAGTGCTCATGCTCTTGAGCTGTTTGAGAGGAGTAAAAAGTTTGTCCTGTTTGTTTTACCTTATATAATATTCATATATTGTTTCAGACATTTCAATTTATAATTTAGGTGAAATCCTAGTCTAGCAACTGCAATCTACATCTACATAAAACCTACAAAAAGCGATATAGAAAGTTGTGCAGAGAATATATACAGCCAAAGCCAACACCACCACCTGACATTATCTCTGTCTGTCAGGGTTCCCACCTTTTGTACCTGCCAAGTGACTGCATCCTTCTTCCATTTCACATTGCAGATGCCACACTTTTACAGTGGCACAACGGGTTCATCAAAAAAAGAGTCTTCTTGCATAGATTTCCCTTGTTGTCAGTTTTTGGAAATGATGAAAAGAATGCCACCACCGCGCTGCCACTTTTCACTCCCAGTCCCACCATGCACCCAAGTACAAGTAGAGACGCGCGAGTGAATTTTATATTGTTCTATTTTAAGAAAAAAAAGAACATTCCCCACCTGGTTCGCCAATTTTCATCGACGAGAGAACACTGAGAGAATAGTAGATAGTCATCACAAATCTCAATACAGATATATATATATATATATTTACAACAACAGTATACATAATATCCATATCCGGAGGATCAAGTGAGACTTAAAGTATATACCTACGCAAATTACTAGCTCTTTCTCTCAAAGTCCACATACCTAGTCCTTCCCAAAACGAGAACTTGTAGGTTTAAAGATGCAGGAATGACGTATATTTTTTCCATCTATTTTCTCTACGTGCTTTATATGATTCCATAAATATTGAATGTAAAGATTGCATGGCAGCCCTGTAATAAAATAAAGTATAGGCTAGTGTACCTATTTTTATTGCCTTCAGTTGTGTTACCACCAACCAGTATATGAAACTGAGCAGCCGAGAGAGAGAGCCTCAAAAAACAACGAGACTGCAGTTTGGCAATATCCGGCATAATTCTTTTGCACCAGCTATAATTTTGTGCTCACACCAAAGTGAAATATATAGAGTCAGCAGTCTACTTCTTCTGCACTGTGTGTGTTCTCTCTCTCTCTTCTCTCCTCTGTACTGCAATATTAGCGCTAATGTCTTGTGTGGAAAAAAATGGGAGAAAACTATAAAAATGCATGTACACTATGAAATATGTAGACATTAAATACAATTATAGGAGCACACTGATGGCAAAATATTTTAATTAAATTTCGCCATTTAAAAAAAGATAGAGTTACATGCTCCGTTATCTTTTTGCTCTTCCACGTTATATGTAAGTATTATAGTAGTAATAAGTTTAGTGCCAGCCCAGCAGTACACTAGCTGAATTATGTAACAGTGCAAAAAATGGAGGCGTTACTACGCCCTACATGTTTACAGGATGCTGAGGAAGCTGCTATATAAATTTTTCCGCTCTAATGTGTTGACGATGATACTTCCATCATCATTAGTGGTAAGTGTTTTAGGACTTTTGGGAAAGGGCCGCGAAACCTCCTCCTCTCCTGCTGCTGCATATTAGTGCTGCCGTAGTGGCAAAATATTATTAGTTGGGTGTGGAAACGTGAAAGGATGCTTTCACCTTTCCTTATTTTTTTGGGGCGTCTTGCGTGCATGCCACTTGATGTATGCTGTATGTCATTTCATGTTCAGTATAATGGTCCATTAATCAAGCCCCAGTTGGCCTGAACAGGGAAGAGTGGTGGGCTGTGGATTTCGGTGAAGCTGAATAAAAGGGGATGGGATCAGAATGCGTTAGTGTTGATGCCCACTTGAAATGCGCTCAGCCTTTTCCTTCCATTTTATTTTCCATCGTCTGGAAATATAACAGCAAACAGCATAGCAAGCATCAGCCGGGTTAATGCATTATACGTTAGCTCTTTAATATCGTAGTTTTTCTACTCGCGTTTACTCACACCTCTGCTCTATACGGGACGGAACCAGCGTACGAATTCTAATACACAAAGTACATGATGTGTCATTGTGTCATGAGTACGCAGCGTTTTTGAGAAGAATGAAATGAAATAGTTGTCTGTCAACTGTCGGTGAAGATCTATTCTGACTATGAGATCCTTCCTGCTGAATTATCTTTTATTGCAATTCTATTCTGGGTGGGGAATACGGCAAGTGGAAATATTAGCCGTTCCACTTTCCACCATTTCCACCACCACTGGATATTTGTGCTTACACCCTTAATTCAAGTGAAAGCAAGGAGAGTGAGTGGGATAAGAAATCCACACTTATCACTGGGAATTTGGGAATAGCCATCACTCTCTCCTTCTTCCTGAACTTGCTTACCTTCATCTCTTTCTACAAAAAAAACACGGGGAATGCTGGACAAGATCAAAAGCTGTTTTGGGACGGACGGACGGGTGTAGCAGCACTCTGTGTAATATCATGTTTTCGATGGAATCACGTAGCGCATTGCATAGTGGACGTCATAATGGTCTATTCATTTTACATTATATTACCATTTATAAAGATGAAGTGAATTGCTGCTCCTGCCATATCTAAAAAACTTTTTTCTTAAGGAGATTTATCCTTGCGTTCTGTTTTTCCCATCTCCCGTCCTTCGTCTTCTGCCTTTGCCCGTAGTGCCCGTTCCCCCATTTTCCTGTTGGTTGCCTGCCTGGTTTGCCTTTCATTGGGAAAGTTAAGTTAGACCTAAGTTAAAACCTGGCTGGAAGGAGGAATGGGCAACTTGCAATACGCTTTTTATTCGCTTGAGTGGCAAGTAAATGGGTAAACGTGGTCCTAACTCCTAATACATATATTATTTCAACAAGGCAATCTCCTGAGTAAAGAGAGATGAAATGGCGATATAGCCGCTCGCGGCAATAACGCGGTGCGGTGAAGCACTACTCGTTTGTGGTCTTTTTATATGTATGTCAGTGGGTGTGTGTTACATGTGGAAGCGCATAACCTGAACCTGTCCGAAGGGCTGTTATTCTTGATATAAAAGGGGTTCACCTCCAGAAGGAGCAAGAGTAGTAGAGTGCCGTGTTGTCGACGCGATTTTGGTTTTACCGTAAGGGAAATAAAGAGCTTCTCATCGGGAACGTTGATTGAATATATGATCAGATCGGGTGAGTGAGCAGTAACAAAGATTGAGGCACGCAACCAGCCCCTCCTCATATGCCATGTCTCATATGTATGTACATCCTCCGTCGACCTCCGCTCGAGCGAAATATCTATATCTATTGTGTTAATGTTAGAAGAAAAGGCTTTTTTTGCACATCGATTTTGTTAGAACTTATATTTATTGCTCCGTTCGCCGTCTTCCTTGTGATTACTTTTTCCCTGGTTCACATATTCATGATCCATAGAAAAAGCCTCCACATCCACTGCTCGATCCTCTCTGCCTTTCATATGCAACCTTAAAAAATGTAGTGTGTTCTTACCTTCGTCTTCGGCATGAATGCACTTTCACATTTACATGTGATTTCTCGTGCAAAGCGCCAGCAGCCAGCCAAAGCCAACGTGGATCAATAATCGGTCTGTTATCATCATTTGATTTTTCAAAACTACCTTAGTGCAACCATCCGATCCGCCTGAGTATATTTATCAGGATCAGGATTGAAGCGCTATATGCATAAAAGTTATAACAACAGTATGGCCAAACCAGGTATATGGCTCCGTGTGGTTAAGAAATTTTCTGTCCAGACATGTAATCTCGGAAAATGTCCCTTATTTCCCACACCACACGTTTACCGCAACCGTTTGTGTTTATGCCCTTCAGGCATAATTCCTTCTGTTATACCTTTGCTGTTATGTCCGCACCAAAACTTAACGCAAATTGAGCTGTTCTTTCCTTCCACATATATGCATGGAGAATGGAGATTGCAAGAGGTACGGGACGACAAGTGCAATTTACGAATTACTACCAACCAGGTATACTTCAATATTATATGCCTCGCGTCAGTTTTCTTCACCTCCACTCTCTTACTCCATCCGCATCTGCAGATCTACTTACGCCGCGTGTGGAGGGCACATCGAAAGGTATATCACCTTCCATCCAGGACCTCTTCATTGTCACTAGACAATTTACTTTTACCTTGCTGGAAAAAATGTAATACCTGGGAAAATGGGAAAGTGGTACAATTTTGGACGTTTTTGTCCTGAGACATGAATTTTGCCAATGTTATCTTACAAGGTAAACTACAAGAAGTAAGTAAAACTGGTAACGATATCTTTAATAGCTGCTGTGGGAGTGGAAACTTTCTCTACGCTAGTGCACCAAAAGACCATTACCTCTTCTTGTAGCTTACTCCATGCGTGCTAGCTACGTACACTTACAATGCAAGACCCATTTTCTTTCCTCCTCTACTACACCTCTCACATATTTTTCCATGTAATGAGAGTTTTTGTTGAGGACCAGGATAGATTATATGACATGATCGTCAACTTCATGTGACCAGAGGGGAGGGGAAGGAGGAAACGAAAATTACAGAATATCACATGGAACGTAAAAACTCGTGGAAGATGATGATATATATGAAGGGATAATACACACGTGTGATTTACTATACTACTGTAGTGGCGGTGGTGGCGTTGCGCTATAGAGAAAACAACATAATAGAAACTTTTACTCCCATCAAGATAACTTTCTGTCAGATTATACATGTAAGGTTTTTCCTTGGATGTTCTCGCGTGATGTGATGTTATGTTTTTTTGTGTCTATGTACTCACACCAGCCATGTGATATGATGCCTTCCCTCTAACTTTTTTTCTCACTGCCATTATTGCTAGGCCTGCTCATAGCTCATGCAACATTACGGTTACTCATTCTCCGCGACACACAGCAGCAAGCACACTTATTACTTCTGTCGGATGAGTGGTAGGTAGGGTGCAAGAAGGACAGGAATGTACAGACTGGGTGAATTGTTTTTTGGGTAGTGTATATAGTGTGTAGATTGGTGGTGGGTGGGGAGGAAAATTGGAGAAAGAACGTTGCAAAGTGGAAATGATCGTGTGGTAGTAGCAGTATATAGTGTCGCATCATAAGGCACTGACTGCTTACATTTAAATGATATGTTTGTGAGCTAAACGTGCAATATTGTACACAACACTCCAGCCGTTTAATAGACTCCAGAGGCGAAACTCAATGAAAGGAGAAAGGAAGGAAAAAGGTGGTGCTGTTAGTGGTATACATAAATAACTATAATAATAAAGTATTATTATTATTAGAAAGAAATATATTATTCCCTCGTTGGGGTAGTCCGATAACAACAACTACTTCTGGTTTTCTTTTTTTTTCGTTTCGCCTTGCATTGCATTGGAGGTCAGCTTACAAAAATAATCAGAATCAGATAATGCACAAGGTTATACGGCATTCGGTTGACCGTCCAGTTTTTTGTCAGTTATGTAATTCAAGATCACGGAAAGGACATGTACTGCAGGGCTGCATGCATGATAAAACATAATATAGCAAAATGCGTTATGAGTATCGAAAAGACAACTTATTTTTTTTGATGGTTTGCTTATAGTTCAAAATACTCGTTGGTTTTCACGAGTTTACAGAATCTTTAAAGGAAACGGAAGAAAATAGTGTGTAGAGATAGGATAGAGTCACAGCACAGCAGTGTGTGCTAGTCAATGTACAATAATGACGGTAAAAAATGAGGGGCTTTAATCGGCGACTCTCATATACATACATAGTTATATATAGCTAGTCATAGTTGTACAAAATATTGAGTTTTATTACGAATACTACATAGAAATTAGAGTATACTCATATAACACAACATGTATTTATCATGAGTCCGCTAGATAGTTTATGTTTGCTTTAGAGAATGAAACTAGGGGGTATACGGCGAGCCTATATATACGAAGTACGATATAGCTAGGTTCATGCATATATGCAACGCGGGCTGTAGAATTCTGGGTAAAAGTCCCACAGTTGGGAAAGCCTACTTTCTCCCTCTCCTTCTTCTCATAGGAACACTTTTCATTCTTTCTCTACGTACTTTCTCTGTTTTACTTGTGTGTGTGTGTATAATATATACTCTGCTTCTGCTGGCGTTGCTCTACTTACGCTGGGACTCCTCTTACTCCTACTAGTCCTACTAACTGTGAATATAAAGTAGAGAGGCAGGTCTTCCTGTCTACTGGTATTAGTATTATAATGCTCTTGTCTATTTGTGAGTTAGAGTATAAAACGGGGAGCTAAGTAGTGGCGGTGGTGGTAGGGGTGGTGCACAGTGTAGAAATCCCGTATAGTGTAGGTGCTTATTATGTATATCCCCGGGAATGCATGTACTTGCGACGACGACGACGATGTTCTTATAGTTTCTTGCAAAAAAATGTATAAAGTTTGGTAGAGGATCCAGCGCGTTTCTTGCTTTCCCATGCTTCCTCCTCACAAAGTTTTTAGGGTATAGCCGTCAAATTGCAGTTGCTTTCTCCTCTGGTGCTGCATGAAAGAGAGAGAGAGGAGTGAACAGTGAAATGCTTTTCTTTATTTTTTCTTCTTCTTCTTCTTGTGAATAATAGGGAACCGTTGTTAGTTCTCCTTCTGCTGGTTTGCTTTATTGGTCGTTTCGTCTTGGAGCTCGTGGGACTCTGATGCTAGCTGAATGGGAAGTGGAAGGAGGAGAAGGGCTGCGAGGAGCTTTCACAGTTCAACCTCTGACTGTGCGAGCTCCTGGCAAGTTTAGTAGGAAGAAGTGGTTTTTTCTTTGCTGTAGTCAGTCGACATTGTCGTCTTGCTCGAGTCTCGCCAACTAATCTGCCTGGGTTGGGGAAAGCCAGCGTGAGTGCAACCAGCAGAAGAAGAGCAGGAACGAAGAACGCAACGAGAAGGAAGGAGCACAGTTTTGTGTAAAAAAAAGCAGTAGTGATAAGGAGCCAAGACTGATCACACTGATCGTGGGAGCGCGAGTGGGTTAAAGCAACGAGCGAACGATATTCCATCATTAAATTGCAGTGCAGTAAAGTAATTCTCTGCTGCCTGTTGACCCTGCAATGATACCACCACTGCTCCACTCCGACTCCACTACTACTACTACTCCTGTCACTGCCAAACTTTTATTCTCCAGTAGTAGTCGTCAGTATTATTAGCCACACACGGTCACACATTCCATTTTCTCCACTTCTCCTCCTCAAACCATCTTGTCTCATTTTTTCCTCCTTTCTTCACTCAAGATGTTTGCGCCCTTTTAGGGAATTCGAAAAAGTTATTATTATTCAGTGAGGAATGTTTATTACCATGTGTGTACGTGTGTGAGTTATATTTTGCTCGGAGAGTGAACGACTGACTGGACTGCTCTGACTACTCTGGCTTCCCCTCTTCTTCTTCTTCTTCTTCTTCTTATCCTTCTTCGTCTTTTTTATACTGTGTGTAGTGGAATTCTTTATGTGATACTCAAAGATCATTTCTCATCGGAAGGCAATGATTTTTATCCTACCTCTTGAAATGGAATAAATAATGGCTGGGAAAAAGGGAAAGTCCAGATGTAACTTAACTTCAGTTGTTGAGTAATAGTCATGTTTGATGGTGGTCCTCGTCTTGGGATTTTTGAATGCGTGGTGAGCGATCCATGCTTCTTTCCTCCAAGTGAAGCCAGGAGCAGGAGTAAGCAGCGGTGATAGTGAATGATAAGTTTCTTTCACCATCGATTCTACTTGATTCAGTGAGTCAGTCAGCCACTCCGTTTTGATACCACTACTGGCTATATACCTAGGACATCGACTATAGACGACTCGCTCACTTTTTTTCTCTCTTCCTTCTCGCGTGATGTCTACTCACCAGATTTTGTGTATTTGCCTTTGAGGCATTGTGTAAATTAGAGAAGCGAACCAGAGATAATCGGATTAAACGGAGCGTACCCTGAATGATTGTGACTTTTGTTGCCTCTCTTTGATCAGATATATCTACTTTTTTATGTTTTCTGGCCAAATCACCACATGATATGTTACCCATATCGTATGGTTGTGTAAACTTGGTTCTTCTTATACTGAATTTATACAATTCCTCTCTTCTATCCTCTTTCTTTGTATTCATGGAGTCACTATCCTCCGCTTTAGCGTAGTCCTGTATCCTTTACAGATTCCCTTCCCGGAAGTACACAAGTTTACATTTATTACTAGCAAGTTCATTGAGTCACGTCAGTCATTTACATTCCTTCCTCCGATGAGCCGGAAACGTTCACCATCATGCCTTGTGGCCGATTCTCCAACAACGTGCTGCGATAACATTACGACGAGTCTCTCCAGTTTCCTTTTTAGTTCGTAGAACTTGAGGAGGAGGAGGAGGATGTGATTGAGAGTTGTAAGCTATAAAGTTTGTCGAATTACAAAATCCTGTGTGACTTATATACGTACTTTCCTGATAAAGTACCTATACGGCACATGAGTTGCTTCAATTTTTCATTATCTGGGAATATCAATAATGTCTGATTATTGAGGGGGAGCGCGATTGGGAAAGTTTTTAAATCTTCTTTTTCGAGAACTGGTTGCACACGAGACGATTTTTTTTGTATTAACACAACGCAGCGAATTGACCTACGTCAACAATGAAATTTCATTCGCCCAGCTAATCTATCATGATTTATTCCATTACAATTAGGGTTGTTGTGAGCCACTGTCTCTGGTTTTGTTTTCCCAACGGGCAGTCAACAATTGACGTTTGAACCAGAACATGCAAATGAATTTCGTTGGAGATAGTATTTTTCCGATATCCCATTTTCGTTAATTTCGCTGTTATTATTGACTTCTGTTCGAAATAAATTTCACGTTGATGAACCCAGTGGAAAATTGAACAAGACTGGCAACTCGTTTGTTTTTTCTTCTTATTCGTGATGCAGTAACATTCGCGAGCAAATGACTCATTAAACCCAACCCAGGAATAAGCCTAGATTGAATTGCCATTTTGTTTCACGCCGTTTCATTCCAGTATCGAAACGGGAGTTGCTGTTTACATGCTAATGGGGTAATAGTGACTGGCACACAAACACTCTGGGCTTATTGCAATACGGAAAGGGGAAAATTGAAGCGACTTGCTGTGTCAAACGTCACACACTTGATAATAAATTCCAATGTTGATTGTCAAAAGGGACGTGTTCCACTGCATTTTATACCTACAATAAAAGAAGGCCACTTCCACCACCAGAAGCATCGGTCTGATACTCGCCATCCCAATAACAACCATCATACTCTTTTACTATTCATATCGGCATCAGCCAAACTTGCCATTTCAGAGAGAACAGCGGATGAATTGATTAGACAAAGTGCAGTGTAAACATGGATTTCAATGCAAAAATCGTTTCTGGCCGGACTAAATGAGCGGTGGAGAAACGAAACGAGGGGAAAGAAAAACAAGTAACTTTTGGGTTCTTTCGCACTGCCGTGGGAAAAGCCAGAGAAGAGAGCCCAGAATTACCCGAATGAGAAAGTTTCGTGTGGATTCCACTTCGCATTATTGGGGAGCTACTCCTCGTTCCCCAAAAATAGTAGTATATATACGTGAGCGCTCGTGATGAATATAAATTTGAGTATAAAAAAACTGGCCTGCTTAAAAGATTAGGATTATATTGCATTCCGTCGTTCGACTAAAATGCTTTAACTGGAGGGCAAACCAATTTTACCTGTGTGCCATATAGCACAGGCATATCACCGACGACCGACCCGCATCACCGTCAACAAAAAGTCTTTCCTCCTGGAAGCGAGCTCCAATGTTGTTGTTGTTGATGTTATTACTTTACAAGGTAGAAAGCCAATTGGTCACAGCATTTTAGGTTAAACCGCAAGAAAAAAACTATTTATTGGATGACCGTCTCATGGAAGTCGAGGAGAGGCAACTAGTATTACTTTTTGGTGTCTACTACGCGAGCTGGAAACTCTAACCTCAGTGGTGTGCCTCAGAGCAGAGGAATATCCTCTTTGTTTCTTTTCCTCTGTTTTATGGCATCCGCCGTCCCTCGCTCGGTGTTTTGATTGTAGCTGGAAAGAGTTTTAGGAGGAGGAAAGCAGTTGGGGAAAAATATAGTTACGCGAGTAGTGGACTCAGTTTTTCAGTGTTCTTTAATGGCTGGTCCATGTGGTAGTAGTCGTAGAGAGAGAGAGAGGAGTCTTGTGAGTCAGTAGAATAAAATGGGAGAGCCATATAAATGAATAAATAATTAAATACCTTGTTGTTGGAGCTTAACATGTTCAGCTGTCTACACACACACTACTACTCTACTACTCTCTAATAATAATACTCGCCGAGAGAAGTTGAATTTCCTTTGTAATTGTCGTATTAAGAAATTGTGAGTGAGCAGCCGCCACCTCCTTTTTCCGAAAATTCTCTAACCATAAAAGAGCTATCTATCTTGCTGACTAATATAAAATTCAAAGTGTGCAACATTATTCTTACACGGCGGAGGAAGGAAAAGAGTAGAGAGAGTTTTACCTAGAATATATATATTTTTTTCTGAATTGGGTTTCCTTCCACTTTCTTGATCCTGTTATTTGTGAGAGCCAGAGTTCCTAAAAGATTTGCGGTTCCCTTGATTCGTGGTTTTCCGCAAGGTCGTTGTATATCTGTAGAGAGTGAGAGGAACTCAGCAAGTAAGAGCTTGTGTCAATTCTAATTTCTCATGTGTTAACTCTATCTAAGTATTTAGTATTAATATGTGTGTATTTAGCGGAGGAGTGGAGAAGTTAGCATGGTTTAGCGAGACAAAATGGATCTTTTAAATTATGTATTAGATTGGTAGACTATATCAGTGAGAGGTTATGAAACGCTTAAAAACCATGTAAGCTCAATTCTTATTACAAAAATATTATCCGCCTTATTGTGTAATTATTGTATTATTATTATTACTTGTCAAGTTAGTGGATATATACCTATTTATTGTAGTGTTCAGAAAATGATTTTGTTGGATTTTTAATCCTTTCGTGAACCGCAGCCTTGTGTATATATTCTCTGCGCGTAGATGTTGTTTTGTTTGAAGGATGCTCTTTGTCGTTCTACAAAATCCAAAAAGATACAAAACATACCAAACCGTTGCCGTTGTTGACTTTTTCAAACCAATTTATATAACATATCGAAATCGAACCTTTCCGCTGCAGTGTGTTTTTGTGTAACCGTTCAAAGATATGAGGTGGTTGATGATGAATTGATTACCTCAAAATTGTGATTTACGTTATTCCGTGTAACAACATATATCTTACCTTACAAAACTACAGGATTAACGCTTTCCAAAAACAAAAAAATTATTGCAACCTGAATTAATATCTTGTTCTCAAGTAATATATCTTATTACAATTACCTATTAGCTTTAATCGAATAGTGTAGACAAATGAATGATTAATATGCTACGTGTAAAAGTACGAACTTAAAAACGAAGATATCTAAAGAAAAAAGCGTGCATAACGCAAAACAAAAAAGTTTTTAAGCCTTGGAGCATCCAGTATATACTTAGTAGTCATCCTTTCAAGTAGCAAACGTGCAGAAGTTGTATATTTACCTGTTGTTTTCAATGTCGGTGTCACAAGTTGTGATCCCACCTGCACCTTTTCAGTACTACTACAGCAGCTAGTATGATAGGTGTACGACCTATTGGTACACATGGTATGTTCTCAGTTTTTTTAAAAAATAAAATAGAGAAAAGCGAAGATGTAATATAGCTTTGGCACGCTTAAAAAACTATTGTTTTTTTTATAAAGATTGCATATTATGGGAAATGCGAAATATATATGTTTTGGTACAATATATTGGCTCATGGCTGCGTTTTGATGTACCGCATGCTTTCCGCTTTCAAAAACTGCTAGCTAACCAGCTCGCCAATGCGCAAACTGCTTCCTTAAAAACTTTTTAGACTGCATTCCAGAAAAAAATAGAATACATATTTTTTTACGAGGAATTACTTTCAATGCAAACCGATTTGCTCTACGATCCTGAAAATCTACTACAATGGATATATGAAAAAACTCTCTCTCCTACACTGAATATAAATGCAAGTTGCGTGGTGGTACTATATGACCAAGCGAAGCACATTATTTTTTCTGACCTTGAAAACATTGGGTTACTCAAAAAAAAGTCAGCATTTCATGTACGGGAAAGAACTTTTAAGTATTTGTTCTTAAAGCTTGATAATAGCAGCATAATAATATGAAGATGAAGCTGGGAGGTTGCCTTTTGGGCTTTGGCGATAGTATTGCGAGGGGACATGGGAGGATGAAGTCATGTCTCTGTTTATTACTGCCATTTACTCACATGGCATATCATTTCTGGCATTGCATCTGATACAAGCAGTTTACTGGCTAAGATACGAATCGCGAATATGCGACATTATAGCTTATGGCTTACAGATATAGAATTGGAACTTGGAACCTGGGAAGCTGCCTGCATGCATGCTAATAATGATGAGAATGCTATATAGCGAAACGAATGAGATGAGCAGGTTAACATTATGAATACAATTGGCTGCAGTATTCTTCTTATACACTTACACCACACCAGAGGCTAGCAGTAGTAGGGATTTGGTTGTTGGTATTGCGTCGGCATTTTTTTTT
>JAANSN010001624.1:0-31537 GCA_036850665.1 Dicranocentrus wangi
AATTGTAATTCTTTCCTAGATATGAAATTATGGCTTCTTGTTGGAAAGAATTTCCAGAGGACCGCCCTACCTTTTCCGAAATATCAAGCAGACTCTCTGAATTACGCAAAGACATAGAAGCTAAAGCTAACCACAATATTTGACAAAATACATGACTAATTATGTGACATTATTGACTGGCTGTATGATGACTGCCTCGTCTAACGAACATAAACGATATTGATACCACGACGTGTAACCAGTTCCAGACCACGCAGCTAATTTTAGACCTTTTCCCACTAAATATATATTGTAGATTACACCGTAAACAAATTCGGGAAGTAAAAACTTTATTTCTCATTTTATTAAATCAGGATAGATTTGGCCGCTCTGGCAATGAACAAACTACATAAACATCAACATATTAACAAATATACTCCATATAGCCATAAGTGTTCGATAATATTAGTATTAACTTTATTTGCTATGCTATGAATCAATAATGCTTTTAAGTAAGACCACACTCTATGTAGTAATCTTGATTCTGAATATCCTGTTAGTTTTAATAAAACATGCAAATCATTGCATTTATTGCGCTAGTGCCAACAAAATTTACGCGCAGGTATGTACAAATCCCAACTGCTACTTATTTCGCCAAAAGAACACAATTCTTTTAAAAGCATTCTGAAAGTCACGACTGCAATACGCATAAATGATGGGATTCACTGCGGAATTGGCATGAGCCAAAAATGCCACAACTTTGAACACTCTCGTACCAACAAAGTAAAATGAGCTAATTGTTACAACGATATAGACGGGCATTACCAATACCAAAAAGGNGATATAGACGGGCATTACCAATACCAAAAAGGCACCTACCACGACACTCAAAGTTTTCGCTGCTTTCCTTTCCTTCTGCAAGCACTGCTCCTCCTTCTTATCCTTCATTTCCTGAAGTTGTGTTTTATCCTTAGCCTGACTTTCTAGGTCTCCGTCAGAACGGACTTTGTCTTGCTCACTTTTGCCAGTGTTCCTAATTTTGCTAACAACGTGTGCAAGCGACAGAGCTTTCCGCTTCGTTTCGTAGTCATTTCCCATTCGGTCCCCAGTGCGGTCCTCATCACAGCTCGTTGAATTGGCGTTGTCATCGCTGACATCACTCCAAGTCGCCTTCAGAGTGGGTAACATTGCTGCCTTGCGTCGTATCATGGCCTTAATGGCATAATATATTTTGCCACACAGGATAACCATGAACATAGCCGGCATGTAAAACATCCCTACTGTCTGGTGAAGGATCCACTTTGTGTTTGAGTGTTGGTACGCGCAATGACCGTGCTCAAGGCCGGTCCACTGGGAGTTATCATTCCAGTCGACAATTGGGCCCATTACCATCCACAGCCCAATGAACCACAGGAGAGCAACTTTGTACGCCATGGACAATCTTGTGCGGCGCTGGATGTAGGTGATCCCGTCGGTGATGGCGCGATACCTGTCATAAGCAATGGCGGTCAGGTGGATAATCGAGATGAAGGAGAGATCGATGGCAAGGAGGAGTCGTAATTTGCAAAAGTCGTGATTCTTTGTCCAACCCGCATTCAACTCTATCCCAATGTCAGAAGGGAGGACGATAAAGCCCACGATGAGGTCGGTGAAGGCTAAAGAAACTATGTATATATTGGCCGGGGTTCGAATGGACTTGATAGTTATCCATGCCAGCACCACGGTCAAGTTCCCGAGGACTGTCACCACAATTACTAAAATGATTATAAAAATGTAAAAAATGCTGGGATTCGGATCAGCCTCGGCGAATGAGTCTGCCATGATGAAAGGATAATATTATTGGTTTACTTTAGTCAATGCAACTCTCAAAATGAAATAGGCTGTGAGATGCGTATTTGTTTTTATATACATAGCAGATAATAATGGTTTTGGTGCAGATAAATGTGATCATCGAATCTTTATCTCTGATTTTTGTGGGATTTCCAGGATGTACCTCGCATAACAATTTTTGTATTTTCTAAGTTTTTAGTCTCCTTTTCAAGTAACGAAAGGGTTTTACTGGTTAGGCGACAGGCGATTTAACCAAAAGAGGTAAGGACTACGCATGATTCATGATTGTGGTGGATTTGAGATGCGTATTTGTTTTTATATGCATAGCAGATAATCCTGGCTTTGGTGCAGATAAATGTGATCATCGAATCTTTATCTATGATTTTTGTGGGATTTCCAGGATGTACCTCGCACAACTATTTTTGTATTTTCTAAGTTTTCAGTCTCCTTTTCAAGTAACGAAAGGGTTTTACTGGTTAGGCGACAGGCGATTTAACCAAAAGAGGTAAGGACTACGCATGATTCATGATTGTGGTGGTAATATCTAAATATTACATAAGAGCATATTTGATAAATTCGTACGGTAGTTTAGCTTTTCTTAATGCTTCTACACTTTTATGTTTGGGTAATTGTACATAATTTTGCCACTTAAGTAAGTCAAGTCAAACGTCAACCGCTACAACAAAAGCATACAGTTTTGCTGTCTAATTTTAAGTATGAATTTCTTATGATGGAAAACTTCATATACATTTTAAATGGAGACTGTTGTTCTGCAGTGGCATATTCGTCAACAAACGAAATATGACTATAAAAATCACGAAAATTTTAGTATCTGTACATACCATGGTCAATCTTTATGCATTTAAAAAACACAAACTGCGTGAAAAAGCTCAGATGGATCCAAAGATGTACGTGTTATACAAACTGAAAACTGTTGAGAGCGGTTTGCTTATTATCTCAAAGTATTAAAATATCTTTTAATTATACAGCCTTCACACTTGCTTTAAAATCAATTGAAAATAAATTATGACCGAGTTACTGTCTTCTGCTTGATAAATATCAATATTCCTTTTCCATCTCCCTGACGGTTTTTGAATAATTGTTCCTGCTCCTTAATAATTTGTGACAGGACGACGTTAGAGAACAGTGCTGAAAACGAATCCACAGTTCTGAATTTAAAAAAAAGTTTTCAGAGGCAACAGGAAGCCGGCCTTGTATTTGGAGATATTGGGAGAGCATGGTCCCAACGACGTTACGACTTGACTTGACTACAAAGCTACCAAAGAAATAGCAAGGGAAATTCGTCGAATGTTGTACATTCCATACTCCTCCGAAATGGTGCCAATCAAGCTATTATTCACTGCTTCAATTACACCGAGAGGGATGAGAATATTTCTTGCTGAAAGATTGGATTCTCATTGCATGCTTTTCAACGAAAACCAAAGGCTCGGTCGGAAGTGCTCGGTCAAATTCAGCATCACTTTCTTCACCCGCTTTCCTCAATATGCTTAAATGCCAGCTGCAGTCTGCAATTCAATAACAAAACAAGCAGCTCAGAGCACATGGTTTATTCCTTGTTTTGCTCTGGCGTATACTATGATACTATAATTTTACAAGGCGTTATAAATTTCTGTCGGATTAGACACAACAGAGCATTTCTATTTATTGACGACAATTCTCCCAATCTGAGAGAAAATGAACGCACAAAATGGACTATCATTCCCGATCGAAATTTTGGAGAAAATTTTCCAAACCTTGGAATCGTCAGACATTTACTCGTGTTCCCTCGTCTGCAGGATTTGGAGAAGTGTCATATTTCACGGCTTCATCAACCCGCTATTTATTCCAAAGGTATAAGTCATAAGTAAATTGTTTTAAAATAAAAATAATTGTTTTCAAAATAAATAATTTTTAAAAAATTCCTAGGTTGTGGGACGTATATTTACCTTTCTACCATTTGAAAGCATCCTGGCCTGCAGACAAGTGTGCAAACATTGGCACACCACTTTGGACACCATGACCTTTGCTGGATTCACACCATGGGGCGTCACGATAACAGAAAAAATAGATCTACCTGATCTCTTAGGAGCCAAAGGATTCACAAACCACAATCCATTTCCGACTCGCCATCTCGCAGTGTTGTTCGAATGCCAAATGGAATTGTCCCGGTGCACAAACTACTTTCGGGACATCCATGAGCTGCTAAAAATGTACGGCAATCAGGTCAAGTATCTAACGATCGCTGCCACAAATGCGACGTCCCCTTCGACCTGGACCACATTAGCAGTATTATTTACTCGGAATGCCCTCCAGTACACTCCAAATCTTGTGGGGCTGGCTATTCTCCCAATAAAATACCTTTGTATTCAATCTGTCTTACTGGTTTCGCTGGCTCTTGCTAAATGGAGGTACATGAACGTTGAGGGTTCGTGCAATTGTGATCACAAGTTTGATGAGAAAAACAAGCCTATATTTTTGTCCATTGTGGACCAGTACCGTCATGAGAAAATTGACTTACCTCACCTGAGGGTCCTCTCCATTCAATCTGTTTCTCCATTGGAGTACCTGAAGATACTAGAACAAAGTCCGAATTGTCACTTTGTTGACATCAAGGTTGACCTTGACAGCGAAAACGTGATGCTCCACCTATTCCCTTTAAACTTTCGCCCTAAACACGAACACATCACCTCTCTAAGACTGACTCTCAATTGGGACTATTTTTGTATAGTTGCAAAGGGTTTATGGCAAGCGAAACTAAACCTGAGGTGGTTGGCCCTTTGTATTTGTCTGTATAATGTCCATGGGGAATCAAGGAATGTGTATTGTTGCTGTTTGAAGTTCAGGCGACGACACAAGTGTTTCCACGCTTTACATCACTTGCTCCGGTCGTATGGAAACTGTGTCCAAACTCTGGATTTGAGCATTGTTGGAATGCATCCGATCTGGGAGTGGAGACCATGGACGAGGGACTATCACCTCCAAAACAAATTTCCAAGTGGAAAATACCTGTCTAAAGTGGAAACCTTTAGACTAACTGGGTTCCGGGGATCACTCTCCTTCCTCAGGAAAATGGGGGCTCTGAAAAGGCTATATTTGTCGCCCATTTCGTATCAAAAGCAAAAAGTGTTTGTTGACGAGGACAGCTTCTTCAAGTACCTGCCTCAATTACGTAAGTTGGTGGCAGTGGGATCTCCAACAATTTATGGAGGTTATGAAGACTGGAAGGATGAAGTTCTGAATGATAAACAGTATTTCGTTGAGAAGAAGCTTGTTCCAGTTTTATGGACAACCGAGATTGAGAAGGCGCCAGTGCCAATAGACAAGTAGACACTGGACTGAAGGTGCTTTTGTGAAATAAGTTCAAAAAAGTAACTTAATGATGAGTAGATAGTAGATGAGAGGATCAAGTGATTAGTAATTCACACATGTAACGGATTAACTACAAAACAATTCCCTTTATAAATTGTCAGTGACAAAATGACATTATTATCTTAACAGGAGAGAAGGAGTATACGTTATAAAACTATTTTAAGAGCGTATACGAAGATGAATCATATTTGAAGAATCTGGTCTGCGGAAATTCCCAGATGTACTATCTTTTCTGGAATTGTTTACTTAAAATTATAAAATGTTTGTATTTGACATGTTCGTAGTAATTTGTGCAGTTGTGCTTGTTTGTACTAAATAATATTTAACAGACTATGAAGTTGAGAAAAACAGCATTAAAAATGCAGTCAGTTGCACACTGCAGGCCAGGGTGAGGAAGAGTAAATGTGGATGGTAATATATTGTTAAAACAAATCAATTGGCGCAGTTATGATTACAATAGTGGATACAATATTCAACATTTTGTAGTCAATCAATCATTTTCGTATTAGCAGTCTCAAACGTGAGTATGGAGTCGTTATTTCTGCAAAGGTACAGGTGGAATTTTTACTGTGTTGCTGAATATCTATTATGAATAATGTACTAAAATAACTTGGACACATGCCTCAATGCAAACATCATTTAGAACTAATTAAAAAGTAATTAATATTAATAACTCTGATGCTTTCCATGAACAAGTGATAAATAAAAAATACCGAGATGCGCGTAAACCAATAAATTGACGCCGTTGACACGTGCTTGTCAAAAGGGTAAATAATAAAACTACGTCTTGTCTTCAATTTCAATTTGATTTGATATATAAACTCGTGCAGCCATATGGTTTAAATATGAAACGGAAATTATTCTAGTCCATTAGTCCACTCACTCACTAAATTTTGAAGGTGAAAAGGGATTCAAATGACCCAGTTATTAGCTCTACAACTGGTGGCTTTACATGCAATCGCGTGTTTAGCAACAAAATATAATTTTTCAAAAGTCAAAAAAGTTACTCAATTTAATCACATTCCAAAAATTCATGTAATCAAGGGCCACCCAACTATATTACTGAGGCAGAGTTTAATAATATTCGGAACCGGAATGTTGAGCCTCTAGAGAATACTACATTACCCATTTCTAAATCAGACAAAGAAGCAAGTTTTCTTACACCTATCAATTTCCCATTCATTCATTTATAATAATTTTGCAAAATTCGAATTCATTTGCCGTTTCTTATCGTTAGTCAGCTTTCCGTCCTCGAGCAGGATTCGGGCCTCGTCTCTGGACCAACGCTCAAGTTCCATATACCCTTGATCCAACATTTAATGCCCAACAAAGGGAACAAGTAGCCTTGGCCATTAAAGCGTATCATGATAATACATGCATTCGATTTATTCCCAAAACGAGCAATCACAAGTCCTGGGTTGATATTATTTACGACACAAGTCCGAATGCATGCGGAGTGGCTGACTTGTGCATGAACAGTGGAGCTCAAACTGCCAAATTTGGAGGACCGTGTGTGTCCGCTGGGACCATGGTCCATGAATTAGGCCACACTTTGTGTATGTAAAAATATTCTTTTAAATGGGCGAAAGTTCTTAGGTCTTTGATTAAATCATGTTCTTATAGGTATGGGCCACGAACAGTCACGCCACGATAGAGGTTAGCTTGCTCCTGAAAGAAAGCAGAATTTACAGCATTATCTTCAGCATGTCAAATGGCTTTAATTAAGTTATTTGTCAAACTGGGTTTTTGCAGATGAATGGATTTCATTCAACAAGGAGATTTGCGAACCCGATGGATATGACTACCCAGATTTCACCCGTGGTCTTCACAAATTATACGACTATGTCAGCATTGAGCATTACGAAGGCGAATGCTACAATGGCTGCTTCCAACCCAAGCAACCTGGAGTCACCAAATGCGGAAGTGGGGGTCCTCTTAGTGTTCTAGACATTGAGATTTTGAATGAAATGTATGGCTGCAACTCAGGTATGCAGGTAACGAGTAACGTTCTATACGAGTAACGTTCTATACGAGTAACGTATATCTATCTTTTATATCTATTTTGTACTTTTCCAGGATGTCTTGGATATCGTTACGTAAACAGCAATAACCAACTTCAGAACCCGGTGGAGGTGGGTCAAGAATTTTCCGGTGATAAATTGTACAGTTGCATTGCAGGGCATACCATCAAGGTGACATTATTCCTGGCAAGTACCACTTGGGGCGGAAGGAGTGCCATGTGGCCTACAATGGTGGGGAGCACAGCAAAACTGGAGCACACATTGAGGTCTTAACTAACCCTTTTAAAGTGGCTCTTACTTGGGTGCGAAGTGGCTCCCTCCCCAGGAATGCTATTCGAGGCGGAAGGTCCAGTGAGAGAGAAACCTTGTACGTGATCCGGTGCCAGATTAGTGTCAATGGGAGGACAACTTGGACACCAGGAAAGTTTCAATCTTCCACTGGAGCATATTCCAGCTATGGCGGAAGTGAGATTAAATGTCCCGGCGCTGTTGAATTCCTTATGTGCGCTAAAATAATTTATGATTCGCATTCACATGAAACTTATTCTTAATGAAATACATGCGCCATAAAAACGGTACTAGTTGACTAGTTGGGGAACATGACGTTACATTATAGACAAAAACATTTAAGTGAAAAGCTAACTATAATCGCAATTAGTAAGTAGCAACCATGAATGCATGAATCTGATAGGAAAGAACCATGCCTGCACTGCAAATCCATGTAGTTATATGAATAAAAAAGCATAATAGGCACTTGAAAATAATCGTAGATACATTGACACTTTTCTCTTAGCTATTTTACATCGTCCGTACGTACACCCTCCGACATCTGAAATTCCAAGCAACAAAACATCATAAAACATGACCACGTAAAATAAATAAATAATACACATTTTCAATTTATGCTATAGTACAAAGTATATATTGTACGAGTGACACTAGTAACAGTGAGTTAACAAGTCAAGATATGCAGTGGGAGAGAGTAAACAAGAACAGGCACCTGTAAACCTGTATGACCTATCCACGAAAAAGAATCTTGCTCTGGGATCGCTGAACCTCGCCTCGGTTTGACAACTGGATTCAAATCACATTTGAAGCACTGTGATTTATTAAGTTACCGTCACATAAATGTCATGCGTGTAGCCACAAACAAACTGGTCTAGAGCACAGCCACTTGCACCCTATGTTATGCATTATCTATTGTTATTATATGTATTGTACAAAATTATAAGGTCATTCGGAAAAAAAATTGCGCATCCTAGAACCAAACATGCTTTTGGTCAATATGATAATTGCGAACATGAAAATACCAGACAAGAACTGCACTACTCACGTCATGAATAGCCAACAATGAATTTTGTAAGAAAGCAATGACTCGTCAGCATCTCGCTTCTTAATATTCAATATACAAAATACAAACCAGCCCCTTTCTGGAAAATCCTGTATTTTTCAATGCAAGCTTTCCCGACAAAATAATTCGCGTATAAAAATACAATGCTTGCCAAGGCGCTACTCATTCGCCAAAGAGTCTTGCAAGAGGTCTTACATGGGATCATCAAAGCTGACTAGGACAAGTTTGCTGGCATTGGGTCTCGCTTCCCTCTGCATCGTCGTCTCTAGTCATGAACACATATTGAAATCGCCCTCCTCGCAGCTTTCCGCGGTGGACGCAGTCTCGTCTGGAAATAGTGAGTTTGCACTTGCCCTTCACCATGTTCTTCGCAAAGACAAACCATCCAACAATTTGGTCTATTCCCCATTCAGCATCTCCGCTGCACTGGCCATGTGTCAGGCAGGAGCTCGAGGGGACACTGCAACCGCGATTCGGAACAGTCTTCACTTTCCCCAAGATCAGGACCTTCACAAAGGTTTCAGCGAACTTCTCCAAGATATTAAAAGCGACAGCGATGTCACGCTCCAGATAGCTAACAAATTATACCCAGCGACAGGATTTGACTTAGAATCCTCATTTAAAAACATTCTGGCCACCTTCTACAAAGCAGAACCGGAGCAATTAAATTTTATCCAGAAAGAAGAATCTGCTAAAATAATCAACAATTTTGTGTCATCCTCTACCAACGACCGGATCAAGGATCTTGTCAAACCTGATGACTTAAGTGAACGTACAAAACTAGCCCTGGTCAACGCTATTTACTTCAAAGCCCCGTGGCGCAATCAGTTTCCAAAGGATCAGACTCATAAAGCCTCATTTGCCCTTCCCGGAAACAAAGAAGTAATCGTTGACATGATGCATCTGAAAGCTGGCGCTAACAACAGAATCCTAACGGGATACGTGCAAAATTTAGGCTCAGACGTGGCAGTTTTGCCTTACAAGGGTGACAAGGGCTTAAGCATGATTGTTATTGTGCCGTCTGCACAACACGAGGATCTTTCAGTCATGGAAGAAAAATTGAAGACTACCACCTGGTCCCAAATTTTCGGAGAGCTACGGGATCGCCAAATTAAGATATATTTACCCAGATTTAAGCTACAAACGGGGGATGCACTAAATCTGGAGAAACCACTGCTTGCCCTAGGAGCTGGGGATATTTTCGACGTGAGGAAAGCAGACTTTTCAGGAATTCCTGAGGATGACACTGTCTCTCTGTTCGTATCCCGAGTGCTGCATAAGGCTTACATCGAAGTAAACGAGGAAGGAAGTGAAGCTTCAGGGGCAACCTATATTGAGTTTACTACTAGAATTCAGCGGCCAGACGACCCTCAATTTAGAGCGAATCGCCCCTTCCTAGCAATTATAGCTAGAGTGAAAACTCCTTTTACTGGAAATGCAAGCGTGATGCCATTATTCATATCTAGAGTTATAAACCCTAACATAAACTGAAATTGTCCATTGTTTCATCCCACTTTTTCAAATAAAGTAATGTCAAATAATACCTCATTTATCGCCACGAAATTGTAATTTTATAACTTGATTTTCTGTTTCAGCTGAACATTCTAAATATGTTTGTCAAATTCACTCAAACCATTCAAGTTATTGGGGTGCATTCAACAGCATCATGTATGCATGTCTCTATTTGTAACAGGACCGGTTTTCACGCAAGCAATGTTTTCTCAATTTTTCAAGTTGGCCAGCAATAATTTTTGAATATCACGTCAGTAACCTCCAACTTGCAACACATAATTACCACATATATATTACGCAGAATCTTAGGGTTATTCACACGACGCCGGCAGGTTCGATATTGAGAAGTTTCGGTTATAGGTATTGTATTTTATTTGTAAACCCGGGTGCCGGGTGGTTATCATTCATTGAGTGGTCTTTCGCTTCCGCAGTAGTACGAACTCCGAAGTAGTTGGGTGAATCAAGTATATAGGCACTTGCCCCACGTTGTAAGACTCTTGTAAAAAAAAGAGTCTTTGAAAATGAAGAGGGGTGTCACTTTACACACCTTCTGATTCTCTCAACTGCAACTGTAAAGGCTTACCTCTAATAGGTATCTTCATTGCTTCAGTGAGCCGATATTTACCGGCTCCGAAAAATTAGGACTACTTGGCGATTATAAAATGTCACCAAATTGAATTACTTGCATGATTTCATGTGGATTGAGTGACACAATTGGCAGCAACTAGCAATGCCGGAATAAATGAGACGGTAACGTGAAAGGTTATATAATGCATAAGTTGCGCTTACATATCTTCTCATCTTCCATGTATTGTCCAGAATGACTTGATAATAGCACTCAAGAAGAAATAGTTGATGGTGTATGTAGATTGGTTTGGTACCATCACCATCAAGTAGTATTATGGTCACACGCTATAACAACATACAATGACCTTGGAAAAGCAGCCATATGAAGATAAAAACAGGTGGTGTAAATAACATTTCACACAGATGATGGCTTAGTCGCATTCACTTGTTTTTTGACTGGTTCCCTTACACCAAAGAATTACTTCCATTTCAAAATGCTCTTTACAATTTTGGCCACAATTGTAGTGGCAGTCATCATTTACGATAAATTTTTTAAATCTTCCAACGATTTTTTATTTTGGGAGAGACATGGTCTTCGAGAAATTGACACGTCTCCAGCACTCTCCAAATTGGACTTGTTACTCGGGCGAAAGGTTATGTTCGCTGCGGATGACTACGTTTACCAGCAACTCGGTTCGGACAAGTTTGGAGGGATGATGGACATGGGGAAACCGGCCATTTTGATTAAAGACGTGAACTTAATTAAAAAGATTTTAATTAAGGATTTTGAATATTTCAGCGACCGAAGGGATTTTGTCACTGAGCAGGATGCAGCTCTCAAGAGAATGTTACCCAATCTTGATGGAGAGGAGTGGAAAGGTGTTCGAGCATCGGTGAGCCCCGTTTTTACAACAGGCAAAATTCGGCGGATGATGGAGTACTTTAACTCTGTCGGGAAAGAGTGGGTGGATGACTTGAGGAATAAGGCTAAAAGTGGGGGTGGGTCGGTAAAGATTGCAGACATGACAAACACCGTGAATCAGTACACCGTTGATGTTATCGCATCCGCCGTGTTTGGAATTAATGCGGGTGCCATTAAAAATCCAAACTCTCAGTTTTTCTCAACTGCCAACCAACTGGCAAACTTTAACAAGTTCCAACTATTCAAAATCAGTGTGCTCATGATGCTTCCCAGATTGTACAAATTGTTCAACTGGAATATTCTTGACAAAACTGCGATCGGATTCTTTGAGGGGATTTTGGAGCAAGGTCTGAAATCAAGAATCAAGGGGGAGTCAAAACGGAACGACTTCTTGCAGTTACTCGTGGAAGCGAAAAAGGGAGAGTTGAAGGCAATGGGAAACGATGAGCTGAGTACATTCGAGAAGGAGGCACAGCTGGAAGGACAAGAGAAAACGGAAAAGAAACAATGGCTTACAGATCAGATCATGAACTCCCAGAGTTTGGTATTTTTCTTTGCGGGCTATGCCTCCACAAGCAACTTCATCAGTTTTGTTATTTACGTACTTGCTGCTCACCAAGATGTCCAGGGGAAGGTGAGGGACGAGGTAGCAAAAATTGCAAAAGATGACACATTTGACTATGATGATTTGGGACAGTTGGTTTATCTTGATATGGTTATAAACGGTAAATCGTCTGTTTATTCAAGAAGGTTTATATTGCAACCCTTTTATGTAGGTATACATGAATGTATATTTGGTTTTTCGGATTGTAGAGGTTAATCGGATGTACCCATCTGCGGGAAGGTTGGAACGGAAATGTGTTAAAGCCTACAAAGATGCTACAACTGGCCTCTCAGTTCCAAAGGGAGCTATGGTCATCATTCCAATGAATGCCCTGCATCATGACAAGAAGTATTACGAAAATCCAGATGTTTTTTATCCCGAACATTTTTGCCCCAGCAAGAAGGCTGACAGAAGTCCGTATGTGTACTTGCCTTTCGGTGGCGGTCCTCGTAACTGCATTGGTATTAGCAAAACATATATATGATTTAATGCTTTTAGCATATAATATTTAGTTTTTATCATTTGTATGCAGTGTATACTGATCACTTGTCAACTTGTCATTGCCTTATCCATTTTAGGGATGAGGTTTGCTCTAATAGAAGCCAAAGCTGCCGTGGCCCATTTAGTCCACAATTTCGTTATTGAACCGACTGAGAAAACCCCATTGCCAGTACAAGCCAGACCAGGCGGAAGGCAGCTTCTACCTCCGACGAATTTAGAATTAAAACTAACCCCAATCAAATAATTGCTTATTCCAAATAAAGTCAAACTTGTTCTTTCATTGATGACATAGACTACCTTCAAGTTTTACAGACCAACTTTCTTATGCAATTTCGGAATTTATATTATGCGGGATATTACCGCTGAGACACTGATCTTTGCATTGACAGCAAGCGTCAAAGGTTTCGAAACATCTCGATATGTTTGCTTTCAAAACAATTCCTCTCCGTTGCACGCCGACGTTATATTAATCGTGAGTCAGTGAGTGATGTTTTCCCTGATTACCTTTACTCGTAACATTTGCACCTGGATCAACTAGAATCCTGATTAGCAGTGGGGGAAATCATTTGTTCCCATCATTGACTTTTATCTGACATCGTGAAACGAGCTTTTACAAGTAGATGAGCAATACGGACGATGAATGACAAGAATATTTTCGGCCAAAATACCATCGGAGTTAACGTTAGCACTTGTGCACAACCTTGGCCAATATTACTATTACTATGTTTATGCTAACGTCGCTGTTAAACCCGCTTTTACTAATTTTCCGAAATTTTGTTTTATCCACCGGAATTTTCATCTATTATAGAATTTACATACATGTTTCTCTGACAAAACAGTTTAAGCCGTAATAAAAAAATTACTTCAGTAAAAAATGGGAGAGTTTTGCAAGTTTTGGAATTCCACTCTGAATTATAATAAAAGAATAAAAAGAATAGGCCATGATATTTGTATGTGCGCAATGGCTGAATTCCCCAGTCCAATAGTTAAAACGTCGACACGACACTAATTGAAACTTTCCTAAAACCCAACACTAGTTTTATAATATATTACAGATCGGACGAGTCGCTTCACTATACGTAGAATTAATCAATATACTGATAGTTCGTACTAATAATTAATTTAATTAAAGTTTTAGAAATTAATTAAGATTTAAAAATTCAGAGAAGTTAGTCCTACTTTTAGGCTGTAATATAGCGAGGAGCCTTTACATATGGTGAGTAACAATCATTAAACTAAAATCAAGGATTTGCAAATACATTTTTCGTTTCAATATCAGTAGTCAATATATTGAATTTTTATCTAAGCAAGGTGATTTTCAATTCTCGATTGGAAATTTTTGTCTCTGGATTAGATTAGCATATTGTAACAACGAACATTTATTTAGGAAAGTAACGCTCTGTTGACACTTTTGCTCGAACTTCATCTTTTTACGTACTAGATTGAACTCAAACTAGAATTTCAAAATGAACATCCCAAATCTTTTCACAATATTGACGAAAGTCTGTCACTTGGCAAAACTCACCGGAGTAACCAACTTCCAGTGGAACGAGGACCTTCAAAGTTTTAGAAAGCAATCTGCCGGGGTGAACCGCGTATTTCACCGGATTCAACTGTGTTTCCTGGTGTTCCTCGTGTCCCTCATTATTTTGAGGTCAATTCTAGATCGAAAAGCAAACGTTGATGAAGTAATGGTCAACACTTTGATATCCCTGATCGTGTTGTGTGTAACTGGTGCAGCTATTAAGTACAGCATTAGCTGTGAGGATGTGCTAGCCTTTCTCAATCAGTTAACAAAAATCTCCAAAATCTTTGAAGGTACGATGCTACATTTACTTTACTTTATTTCCTCACATTTCCCTGTATTTACCGTTCACATGCTTGAAGTAAACAGAGAAAGAGCTTATGTAAATTAACAGAGAGACAAACATCATCAGATTCCATGAGAATGGATATCCGACCTTTGATGGAAGAAAGGAAACTTCTCAAACTTGCAATCACACTTGTCTACTACATTTGCATCCCAGCTCCAATTATTGACTCTCTCGGAATCTTGTTGGCGTACAGGTGTACAGCAACTAATCCCTTGAGTTGGACATTACCTTTATGTCGCCAGAACTCGAATCATTCCATATTTCTACTAGTAGCTAACATGCAAAACTTTTCTTGGACAATTCTCAATCTTGTCGTGTTAGTCAACTTTTGGGGGATCATTGTCTACTTCGGGGAACTCTTCTTGATGAGCTACATGTATAGCATACTCAGCCTCCGTTCCCTTATCAAAGCGTATCAAATGGAGTCATCCAAAATGAATACGAAGATGATCCAAAAGTACAGAAAAATTCAGGTATTTGCTGCTTGGTTTAATGACATTAACCAGCTTCATGTAACATCCATTGTCCTTTTCGGCACAACTTCAGCTTTCATAATTTCCTCATTTGTGTCTGTTCGGATGGAATATTCGATGTTCAACGTGTTCATCTTCATTTCTCCTGTGACAGCCGTCCTCTCAGGAGGGCTAATTTTGGTTTTGTTTGGGTACATGGCTGACGTCTTTGCCGGTACGACAACAATTATTGACCACATGAAGGGGAAGGAGATGGACCGCTGGGGAAAGCGTTTTTTGGCAGGGTGCCCAGCCATCAAGGTCATGTTTGGCTCCTGTAATTTCCTTGATAAACTGACTCCATTGAATGTTTTGCATTTTTCGTCAGTGCAAATTGCTAGTTTGCTATTACGGCCTCACTAATAAATGTCGTTTGGTTACATTTACATTTGATCCTGTTGGTGAAACTTCACGTTGTTTTATCACTTAGATCGAGTATAAAATTGTTTCATTAAATATTTAATTCCGTGTCCATAATATCATCTAATTCATCTATCACAAAAGCATAGATGCCAAGGTTAAGGTCGAACCTTTGGCAATGTCATATGCATTTTATGGGATTTTGACTCACTAGGTGCACAAGTCTCACGCTCTCTAAAATGACGTTTATTTCAGATATATTATAAAACTCAAATGCATCTTCATAGATGAAAGTGAAAATGACAAAAACAAAACCTTATTGAAATTTTTAGCACAAAGCGAAATAAATACGCCAAAGCTCTGCTGTTTCCTGAGGCATATAGTCGAGTGTGCTGAGTTTTAGTAGTTTACTATACATACTGTAGTGACTAATTAAATTAATTATGAGGGTGTTCACCGGTCTTGGGTTTGTAGCACCAACTTTCTACTACATCAATATCGTTTTCAATCCTTGCTTCCCAATCAACTTGGGGTGTTGGCTGTGTCCCCAATGCAGCACTGGAGTGCTCGAGGAAGCTCTCCCACTTTCCTGGAATCATGACGAAATATTGTCAAAAGCTGGAATCATGGCAGTTGGGTGGGTCAACTGGAACTTTGTTGTGGCTGGATTTTCATTTGATGGGATTATGCTTTTTCTGAAGGCATATGCCATTTTGTCCAATTTCTCTCAGAATACGGACGGCACATGGCAAGTATGACTACAGGAGTGAATGGCCCTTTGCGAACGTCACCATTGGCATATCGTGAGCTCCAAGAGATGTCCATCCTATTTCGATCCTTGTACTCAAAATACCTTCTTGGAATGTTAACCATATCCGTGACGAACAACTCTACTTCTACAAACGATCACAGGTTTCAGTCAACAAGACTCGGATTGTGGACCAGGCGGATGTCAACATTTGCTCAATGTGGTGTACTTCTACTGCGGCTGTTCCGCTGTGCTCGTTATCATTTCATTTTAGGCGGACTTGTGGACATGTTCTAGGTTTCATCCCAGGTTCTTCAGCAAGTCAAACGGAATATCCCAGACAAATGGGGTACTCGGTTCTTTCAGTCCTGCTCTCCACTTCGAGTGTACATCGGGGATCGGGGGAAGCAACTTTTTCGACAAGTTGACGTCCTTAAACATTGAAAACTTTGTGGTGGGCCAAATTGTCAATTTGTTATTGCCGGATTAGGGCGGAGTTGAGAAATTAGTGTTTGTATTTTTCCACCATAATATATAGGTAATCCCCCAAAAACATTGTAAATTAAGCAACGCATGCAAAATAAGAAACAAACACGCTGTTTGTCCTCACGCCTCAGCAGTACGAAACTGGCATAGTTTATTGACGTCATGCTCGTATCACCGGCGAACTGTTTACAAAACTAATGTATTTGTATTCACTTTCACTTATCGCGATTTATTCCTAAACTTATTATGCTCCAAAATTCCATGAAACTCGGAGCACACAACGCAGTTATAATTGTATGGATATCTAGCTCGTCTCGCTCGACATAATCACAGTATCGAGCTGGCCGTCTCCCCTTCAGAACGGATTTGAGTCACACCTGGATATTCAATGACGCATAACGTTAATATGTATCGTACATTATCTCATTCTGCATGTCAGCCAAATTTTAATCGTGGTTTACCTACCATCTCATCTCGCCGTTGCATTGCCCTCGTGACATTGCTTGCTGACTTAATTAACGACAGTCAGGCATTTGTTTAGATTTTTAAAAAATGTGTGAGGATGTGAATAATTGCACTATCAATCTATCCCTCACGTCATGTGTCCTTCTCGACTTTCCCCCCAATTCCCCTCTAGACTGTTTCGAGACTAATACGACTCACTATTGTTTGCAATGTGCTATTCGCGGAGAGTTCACAACGGGAGAATCCCTCGATGACTATGAGTCCCGGGGTCACGTGGTGTGTTTGGTGTTAGGCTTCTTTACCGTCCTGATTGGGATTTTTGGGGTCCTCACCAACTGTCTGATTATCAATGTATTCAAGAGTCAGAAGAAAAGGAAGGCGTTTGACAGTTTGCTGCTGACATTAGCCTGTGTAGACATGTCGTGCAGTTCATTAGCCATTGTCACAGCAGTCACGAATGTGACATACTACCGTGAGTGCAAAACTTAAACGTAAACTTTTTTCGACACCCAACAACTTATAATTAGTATTATTTTATTTGACTACTTGTAGAAAACTGGAACCGGGGAATCGTTGTCTGGTTCCACCTATACAGCAAAATCCCCATGCTCTTCGCCCACTCTGCGTCCGCCTTCATGACCGTTTTAATTGCCACCGAAAGACTAGTCGTCCTCTCCTTCCCGATCCGCGCCCGAGTTTGGTTTACTAGTCGCAACACCCGCATTCTCGTCATCCTCGTGATCCTCTTTTCCTTTCTAATGTCCTTTCCCCGTCTGTCCAGTAACTACGTTAGTGAGAACTTTATTGGGAAAAACGTTTCCAGCACGAAGCGTCTTGAATACATCATTTGCCCGACACCACTCGAGCATATTTGGTATTCCGAGTTGGGCAGCTTTTTCAACCATATAGACTTTTGGATCCCGTTGCCCATTCTCTTAGTTCTGAATAGTTTAGTATTTTATCAGGTAATTGCCCATCTTGATAAACATTTTTTTATCCAATTTTCATTGTCAGTCAGCTTATAAATCTCGAAAACGGTTACGAATTCGACACATAGGAAGAGAATCATTTATGCTTAGAAAAGTCAAAATAACCTATATCTAAAGTTTGGGCCGATCCTCCTGGGACACCCTGTATACTTGTCGTATGGCCGTTTAGATACGGAGGATTATGCAGCGCCGGAGGGATCTTCTGCATGGAGCCCAATGCCGAGATATCACTGCAACGAAAATGTTTGCACCTGTAATTATCGTGTTGTTTTTGTGCCACATTGAGCTCGTTGTCCACTACTGGTTTATATTTAAGCACAAGGTCAACTTCAGAGAGCACGATTTCGGCGTGCTGGTCTCGTTTACAATTAACTCTGCAGTGAATTTTCCAATTTACTACTTGATGGGCTCGAGTTTTCGACGAAATACGGAAACACTTTTGCAGACGTGGTTTCCCAAAGCCTATGCCGGCTCCTAATGCTTCAAAAGCTAGCAGTTTAAATACAGAGCTTCTTTAAAAGTTGTCTTGCATTGTACATAGGTAGGTAATACTCTTAATAATTTAGCATTACCTTTTGTTTTTCTACGATATTTATTGCATCTTGTTATGAATTCGAAATCAATAAAATCAAACAGGTAAAACTGATTTTCTAAAAACATTTTGACCTTCAATAAAAGTAGGAATAGCATGCCATTCCTGCTGCAGCAAGCTGCTACAATAGTTCCACCAACAAAAATTTACCCCGTGTTAATTAGCTGAAGGTGACATCTTCCACCAGTTTTTCCCACATCCTTTGGGGAGTTTTAGGTGTCATACATACATACTGTATGGGATTTGTTTTGTTAGTGCTCAAAGCGGAGCGGACACCGCGTGATGTATAAATTGCCTCTGTCACCTCGACTTGATCGTGGGCCGTGGGTGTGAGCCTTCATGCCTACACACAGATTTCATACCAAAATAGCAATTTGCTTTTTTAAAATCTCCGGGTAGCGTGCCCCGTATTCCTAATCCAATTCATTCTTGTTCCTCCTGACCGATACGACAATCACAAATCCAACAAAGGGAACAACGACAACAACAACAAATCCAGTCAAGGCAAACTGGGATAGGAGCACGGCCATGAAGAACGGTTTAGTTTAGTCCAGATTTGGTTTGCCAAAAATGGAAGCGGCAGTATTGTTGGGTGAACAAGGTATTTATCAAAGACGAAAATGTCAAGCCCGATAACAACAGCGACTGGTACATGACACACAATTTTTACTCAAAATATCTGAATTTTGCTCCAAAAATGTAATTTTCAATGCACTATAAAATTCTTTTATTTTTAAAAGTTGAGCCATCCAGGAAACAGGAAATAATAATTTTCTCTAAAAATAATCGACTATTGAAAGCTCCATCCAGGAAATCATAAAACCTGCAATTTTTCAAGAAATGGCACCATGTTGCGAAATAAGAGCTGCAGAATTAGACGTAAGCCATGTCGGTTCGCCGTAACATTTCAAGGTTCAGTTCAGAATAATATGTATTGCGAAATATCCATATCCAACCCTCATCTGCCGTGGTCTAACATTCCAAAAGGACTGTAAGCCTTGCTTCACAAGTTAAGTACGTTAAGAACTACTTCAAAAATAATTTTGGGAAGTTAGGTTAATGATTTGCTCATGAATTGATAATTGATGGGAGTAATGGAGTAAATTACTCCTTTAATAGTGCAGAAATGAATCATTGACATAATCACCTATTTCGACATAGCTTGCCTCGTGTAGTAGTACATACATATGTCCGTGATTGTGGGTTTGAATGGATTTCTGCTTTAGTTTTTATCCAGGTTTTTCATCAACTTCATCTGGTTGTAAAAAAAACTAGCTCCCGACTTCGACATGGAGAACCGAATTGATGCGGGATCTTCCGACATACTAAATTTAGTTGTAATCCTGGTTTTCGGGGTAGTCATACTTTTTCATTTTATCATCTTCCCAATCAGTTTCACTTACCGGATGCTCGTAGTCCTATACGTAAAAATTTGGAAGACCGATTTTGGAGATATATTATCCTACGCGGGACAACTGATATTTGATGACTTCCATACCGACCCGGCAAATTGCACCCTGCTGACCGTTCTTACAATCGAAGGTTCCCTCGGACTTCAAGAAATTCGTGATTTATTTACGAAAAATGTGCTACAAGCTAAACTGGCAAAGGGAACGTTGAGATATCCGGAATTAAAGCAGCACCTGGTGGCCTTTATGGGGCACGTATTTTGGAGGAATGAGACTACCTTCAAAATCGAGGACCACATCTCCGAGCGAGTGTACACCCCCGGGAGATGGCCCACAATGGGGGGAGTCTACGAGGAAATGTTGAATAAGACTTATCCCAGGGACAAAAGTCCATGGGAGGTTTTTCTCATAAGAAACTATCCCTCTGGGGAGAAAGGAAAACGGAAATCGATACTGGTTTTCAGATTTCATCATTGTATGGCAGACGCCAAGTCCATAGTCAAATTGGTGGTGGAGGGTTTGTGTCAGAAGGAATTAAAAACAGCAAAAGCTTCAGAAATCAAAAGGCCTTGGTGGCACCATTTGACATACTATATACTCCTACCATATCACCTCTATAAATTGAGTGTGTCCCTTTATAACTTGGAGCAACAGACTGAAAAGCATCCTTGGAGGGTTCGTGAGCCACTCCAGGATGAATCCTCATCTCGCTTTCTCGTCGGGATTTCTCCAAAACTCTCATTGGAGGAGGTGAAGCACACAGCCACAAAACTTGGAATTCGGGCCCCCGCCGTGCTTATGGCGATTGTTACTGCAGCTGTGTCGAAATTTGACAGAGGAGTTGCCACCCTGCCAGGGGTAGGGCTACCTATAGGATTATCTCTGCCAAGGCCCAGACACCCAGACTACCTCACGAATCACGCCTACGTGGGGATCACCACCTTCCCAACAGATGAGGAGAGACCCTTTCACCGTCTCCAAAAGTGTAACGAGAGCTACAACAGGGTTCGATTTGGTGATTTAAGATCCTTAGACATCATGGGATTTTTCATGGCGACCCTTGCCCTTCCAATTCGCAAGTGTTTAGGTATGCCGTCCATAGTCTCTGCAGGATTCACCAATATCGCTGGGGAAGAAGACCCAGTGTTCGTGGGGGGTTGGGAGTGTTCAGAGTTTGGATTCTGTACAGGAATTCCAAAGGGTTCAACAGGTAAAAAAACCTTGCCCGGCTATATGCTATATGTAAATCAGATAAATGCATGTTGAGTTGACAAGCGCTGCGTGACTCGTGACTATTTCCTATTTCTAGGTGTCTTCTTTAGCATATTGAGTTACAAGGACAACTTGCAAATCACGGTTGTGGCCAACTCTAGCATAATGGATGGGAAGAAGGTGGAAAAGTTGGCGGAGTTGGTGGGCGAGGAGGCAGGAAGGATTTTAGAGAAGCCACAGTCTATGACTCCGCCGACCCTATCAATTTAAATGCGTAGGTATATGGTTGCTTTGTTGTAATGGCTGCATGCTGGCGCTGGCACGATTCCGAGAAAAGTTTCCAAATAAACACAGCTTTCCGTATATTATGTTTCTATTATTCATTTCTTTCACAATGCCAAAAAAACTAGAAAACTGCATAAGAAAAACGGTAATTACGGAACAGAAGGGAAAAATACTAGTAGTTATTTGCGTAACGTAACGTCGCAAGTTAAATACAGTGGGTATTTAACAGGTAACGTGTGGCCAAGGAGAGATTAATTTGCATATTTGGGGAACATTTGCATATTTAAATTTAATTATTACCTTTTGCTTCGGCGACGGCCACCGTGACTCTGAAACTACTTACAAACTAGGAATGCCGGGTGGTCTATTTCATAATTTCATTTCATCGTCGTCGTCGTCGTCGCATGCATTATTATTGCAATCACAAGTTACTTACATACTTACTTACTTGTTTATTACCATTTTAGCATTAGGTACTTAGTTAGATGGCAAGTTGAAGGGATTGAGTGAGAGAGAGTTGTGAAATTAGTGTGCCTTTTTCGTTTTTGGTAATGTGAATGTTGAATGCTGTTGTAAAGGTGTGAAGTGGAGTGGAATCAGGCCAGGTTGGAAGTTGGAATGGTGGAGAATTGAGAATTCCATTCTTTTTTTTGTTAAAAATATTGCTGTAAATTTAATCAAAGTTGAAAGTGAGGCGGAGTGATTTTCAATAATACTTAATTTGAGAGGATTTTGAGTTGTTGTCAGTTGTTCAGCTCACATTTAGCCTGGTAGTTTTGTAGAAGTTTGTAGAATCCAACCTAATTTAATTGTCAATTGCTAATTGAATTGTGTGATAAGATGCAGGACATTGAATTTAAGAATCCGCCATCCCAAGGTTAGTATAATTTTTTATTGTTTATTTGTCAGTTATTTAATTGAACACATGCAATAATGGAATGTTTTTATATATTGTTTAGTTTAGTTGTTTAGTTTTATATATATTTTATATTTATATATTTAGTGACACGTTTTATTTGAATGTTGGCTACTAGTGAATATTTATTAACATTATTGGTGACTTTGTTTTAAATGTAATAATTGTAAAAATTGGCATTGGTTTAATTATCTATAGGCAAGGATGACCTCATTCCGTTTGGGAGGTACATGATGGTGTCTGATCATGAAGATCCGGAGTATGTGGAGTTCATTCAAGCGATGGGTGGGTAACATTTTGACCTTTTGACGTCACTGATTTTGGCTAATAATATGAAAGTGAATGGGTGAGTGGGCGTTCCAACATTCATTTTTTCAATTCTCGCAGGGTATTCGCCAGAGTTTGTGAACCGGTTCAAAAACGCCCCGCTGAACATCGACTTGCAGAAAAACGGAAGTAAGTACATAGTCAAGTGGAGGTTGATTGGCTTGGGGGAAGATCAAGCGGCCGAGTTTGAGTCTGGCAAGGAGTTCGAGATGGTTTTGATGGATGGAAGAAAATTCCAGGTCAGTCGTCGTCATCGTCAGTCTAAAAGTTATATGATTGTTGATTTTGATATTATGAGTTTAACTGGAATCGAATCGACCCAGTGTTGATTTTGAAACTTATTTTATTTTGTAGACTACCATCAACGTTGAAAAGAACAAGTTAACTATGGAGCAGAGTTGCGGGGATCTTGTCGTGAAAAATGTTTGCGAATTCGAAGGTGGGGATTACGCAAAGATGATTGCCACTCGAACTGTCGGTGATAAAACAGTGGTTTGTCACTTCAGGCAACCCATGGTGGTTAGCATGACTTTGTAAATGAGTCGTCGAACTTCTTGCACATTTTCCTAAATAATGGTGAATGGGTTAATATTTATTTTAATGCTGTCGGTGGAAAATGGAATGTTAGTTGAGCGTCAGTGATAGGGCTTTTCCATTAAAATTAAGTTACAAAATGTATTCTAAATTATTAGTTAGAATTGGGTTTCTGGATGGATTATGATAGGATTAGATTGGAATCTTGAATTTCTGATTTGTAAACGAATTCGTGTGATGATTTATTATTCCGATATAACGTTGTTTGGGAATTATGTGTAAAATAAAATAATCTTGGAAATCAGATTTACTCATACTTTACATTTACATCATCTAGTGGTTTAAGTAGTGCAGTGCACTTTCCTCTTATAAAATAAATAGCTTTGAATGAAGATCATGTCAACGAGCATGGCAAATATAATATGGCAATGCAATGGGAGACTGGAGCTGGACTGCCTGATTGTTCATTCATTCATTCGCATACAGATGCACACCTCAATCTTACCTCTTACCCAGTTGGCTTTCTCTTGGTATCATCCTCATTCCTCGCATGGTCATCAACAGTATGATGGTGACGTTCGTCATATTATTAATGTGTAGTGTACGAGCAGACACTGATGGATCTGATGGTTTTTAAATATTTTTTATTTATGTAATTTAGTAAATAATAATAATTATTATTATTCGGATTTATTGCAGATCCTAAAATAAGCCATCACAAAACAAGTAATCGTTCACGGATCCATATACTACAAACTACGTCATACATGTCATACACGGCAAACACTTTTTTCTTTTAAAGTTGGAGTTGGATACAGATACAAGAAACTCATTTTTGCCAAAATGCCTCAGGCGCGAGTGATAGAGATACATAGCAAAACAAGTATTTTGTCATTTGCCACTATCTCCGATTACATTGCAAAGTATTATGCATAAAAAGTTCGCCTCACCACACCACCACACATTTACTGCTCATAATAAGTAAGTTGTGTTATGCGTAGCTAAGTTTGTGTTGAATATGTGCCACGGTCATATACCTATAAATAAATGACAAAAAATTGTCATTTAAGTCCTTGCCTTGCTACTTTAATTAATATTAACTAAGTTACTCCGATAATGTACGCTCGCAATCTCTTCATTCACATACAATGCAGCTTCCAGCAATAATCCTTTAATCCGTCTTATAATTTCATGGAGGTTGTGTCCCTTGTCTCAATGAATGGCTGTCCACGAACTACATGGATGTCAGAGAATGAGAATACAGGAATGGAAATACATACCTACCTATAATAGCATATCGATATGGATATCGTTCAAAGCTTGCGCAAATATTATGAATGACGACTACAAAATAGCATTGGTATTAATATACAAATATCTAGACTATGTATCAGAGTATTCAGTCAGCTGAAGCTGGAGAGCTGCGTCAATTCTTAACCCTAGCCTTTCCATATCTCTGAATGAAACCTACTAATATAGGTAGTACTTATATCAGCCAAAATGGGTAATTAATTCACTTACTACGAAAGTAACTATTTTGGGACTGGAGGCTAAAATCAGAACTTCATTTTAGCCACATTTTTAGGCTCTAGCTGATGAGCTTGAATTTTAGCCCCTTGTTCCGAATAGACTATTTTTTGTTTGCGATATAGCCATTTTGACTGTTGTCGTAAATGTTTGAAACCCCCCAAAATTGCGGGTATAGTTTAGGATACTACATTGCCTCACTTGCCTTTACCTTCTACGTCCCACAAACTCTCATGCAGGTCATGAGCATTACTATCAATTTACATGCAGGCAGGCTAACTACAATTATATAATTGCAGGCAGGCATATGTCTCTTATGTTTTGTAAGTTGCTCAATTGTGGCCAAATTATACGGTACAAATTACAAATAGAAAAATCCTTCCTATGCACAGCATAACTACTCATTTCATTCCCCAGATTGATTGCTGTATATTTGCATCAAAATCACGGATTTCGTAGGATAAAGATATAATTGGGAGTTTGGTTTCAGAGATGCGACATTATAGGCAAGCATTAATAAGCCACACAAACAAAATATTAACTATTTCGTTCGGGAGGATAACATTCAAGAGTTATTATTGGCTACCTTACTTTTATTCCAAAAATGAGGCTAAATTGACGGTTTGATGTTTATTCTTCCGTCCAAAATAGATTCGTTTTTGGTTGCTCTTATTATTATTTAGCTGCTTTGGCAAATTCTGAGTAAGTAGTATCTAAATACATATTATTACTATTTGCTAAGGTACGTGTTGTGCGCGAAAGGCAATTAAAAATCTATCATTGTACTCTTCAGCTTACAAACGCAGAAGTTGTGATGTGATGCTTGTGCAATTGGATTTTGATTTTTAAACAACTTGCTTGGTGTCGTGCATAAATTTACTTGATGTATTTTGCATATAGCAGCCAACTTCAACTTCACAAAATAAAAAAAAATTGCAAACAAGTGAGAGCAAGTTTTATGCTGTTATTTATTCCTGTTTGACTTGCTTGTATCGAATTCAGCGAAGGAAGAAGAAATAGCATGTGAAATTATTACCAGTTAGTAGAACATCGTCACGGTGTGAAGTTGTATTCTTCACTTAATGTGGTCCTCCAACGGAACTGCAACGAGAAAACCTCGTGTTTTTCGGAGTACTTTTTTCTATCATATCATCATATTCATATGTAGCTAGCTAGCGACTACAGTTCACAATCTGGTCATCCGTATCAGAGGGAGAGGGAACATGAAGGGGAGCTTTTGTAGAAGGTCGTTGTATGTAATTTTAGTGATACTGTTGATCCTCGCGTTGTCGCTTCCACCTTGTAGATGCGGAAATGTGACTACAAATATTGCGGAAAGTGTCCTAGGTGCAAAAGGTACACCACCAGGTAGGCTTTCAAAACACGTGTCGACTTACCCTGATGATGTAAGGTGGTTCCACAAAGTGACACCTCCACCCTCATTTCCCACCAAACTGAAACGGTGCTTGGGAAGTGATCTTAATGGCACAGTACACGTACCGACGTGGCGTATGGATGAAACTAGAAACATAACTTACAAGTTGAGGGACATTTCCCTCGAGAGTGAACCATTCCGAGGATGCCCAAATGGAGGACGTTTGTTATTAAATACAACACAAACTGCGTCAGTATCCCAATTTGAAACATTCAGCGAGACTAACAAGTCCCATTTCCAGTTAATTTTTGCCATTCTCCTGGAAAATGGTTATTTGTCGGTGAGCACTGGAAATGGTAAAATAGACTACTACTCTTCGGAAGAATACTGCATTCAAGATGTCAGGTAGGTTGGCAGGTAATGTGGGGCGGGTCGTGAATAGCCAAAGGTCGCTGTACGAATGTATGAATTAAGGTTTTTAACTAACTATATGCTTTTTCAGTGGAGATGGAGATAAGCTGTTTGCTGAGTTCAAAGTATGTGAAATAAATGAGGACAGACCCGTGCTAAGGAAATGCTGTGCACTAGGAACAATTTATTCGTCCGAAATAAGCAAATGTGTGGGACACCCCGACCCCGACACAAATTGGAGTCTCCACTATTTCAACAAATCTACGGAAAAGAAAGTATCTCTTCGAGACACCAATCCGCGTTACCACTATGCACGACTATACTGTCCCGCTGAAAAGTATGAAGATGACGGATGCGATTTCGCGTATGTAATAATGTTTAAAGATGAAATAAAATAACTTTTACAATAAATGTGTAGCTTTGAATATTGAAATAAATTTCCTTTCGATAATAGGTTTCACCCCACCACGGATAACGGCGGAGTAATGCTAGGACGACGTCGGACCTGGGATCCCATCAATTCCGAAAGGTACTGCTTTGACAGGATACTTCATCCCGATGGATCTATACAAAATTTGTTGCTTGTGTGTGGAAACAATAGTACAGCAAATGTAAGTTAGTTAACCACTGAGGCAATGTGAAAAATGATTTATGATTTGCCCACTAAATTGATTTTAAATCACCACACAGGAAACCCCAAATACCTACATTTACCTGTACAGTATGTACATTGGAGCATTTTTTCACTTTATAACAACCCTCGTCTATGTGATCACCTGGTCTAAGCAGAACATTCATGGAAGAACTTTGTGTTCATGCACATTGGCTTTATTTTTCATGAAAACGTACCTGGGGACATCTCACCTTCTTGGAATTCTGAGGGTTCAAGGACTCACACCACTTTGCATAGCAAACGGTATTAATTTGTTTTATGTTAAACCCTGAAACATGAGAACAAAGACTTATTGCTAATGATAATCAATTCTACCAAATAGCCATTGGAGCGCAATACTTCATGATTGCGTCCTTCACTTGGTTGCTCGTTGTCAATATAGACTTGTGGTGGACATTCAAGTCGCTCCGAATGGAAAACGATAAAGGCTGGAAGCGCTTCTTGCTATACTCTTTCCTCGGCTGGGGATTCCCTCTTGTGGTCACAGGGATTTCCGTGATTTTAAACTTTACACTGACGTACGATCAAATTAAGTACTAGCAACTCTCACTCGAGAAAGTTAAAACTTTATTTGCTCTAATTAATTGTTTCGGCAGGTGTAACACCTCCAAAATCCCAATACCAGATTATGGGAGAATATACTGTTTCATTTCCCCGTGGACTCAGGGTTTCTATTTGTACTACATTCTGGGGCTACTGATCACCCTCAGTCTCGCCTTCGCCACGGTCACAATAGTTGGCTTGTACTTGTTAAAAAGGGAAATCAATAATTTGAGATCGACAAAACAAATGGATGATAAAAACACGTATGAAGCAATGTTGAGAACTAATTTTCAAACCGAGTTTAGTTTAATTTGATAATCATGATCATTTCTGGGATTTTTATTAGTATTAAACTGTTTCTCAAATTGGGAGTCTTGATGGGGCTCAGTTGGATATTCGAGGTGATCAGTTGGTGCGCCACAAAGGAAAACGCAGGGAATCACTTCATCTGGGTAATTTTTGATGTGTATAATGCCCTCTCAGCAATACTCATTTTTGTCATTTTCGTCTGCAAACGAAGCACACTGGACACATTGAAACAGAGCCATCCCAAACTACAAGGTACACATTTGCATGGAAAGAACGTAAATTAAAAGCTTGGATAAAAATTGTGACGACTCTTCGTAATTCAATAGGTATAAGTAGAGCAGCAACTAAATTTATGTCTAGCATCGTAAGCCGTCGTTCGTCCACGATTACTGAAACCACTGGAGTGTATAATATGGACACTCGGCGCCAATGAATGGGATGTACCACTGATAACTCGTGTCGTGGAGGAGTGCATCGCCGGGAGCAGCTCCAATCGATTGAATGCATTTACATATTTTATTTACCAAACGTTTCCATGTTTTGTATATTGAAAAAAACAGAGTAATAGTAACTATTCATTCGAATTTATTTATAAACGACTTCTTAAGTATGTAACTCATTTCACTATTTTAAGCCTGCCAAGGGTCAAGAGGTGCAAAAGCTACTTAGGTGGCGGCAGAGAATTCACGTATTGAATGAATTCTTCTGGTGGTGGTGGCGGTGGACCGGATACGTGCGACGCACAAAATCCAAGTACACAACAACCTTTCTCCCGCTCTGACCAATGGCACCCTGTTCCAAGCACCTTCACCTCCTTCCTCTCTCCCCATGTAACCCCGGTGTCGGCAGAGACACCAACTCCAAATTTGACATTTCCCAGAGTAAAATCAGCGTCGGAGAGTGATGCCCTCACCATTCCTCCATCTTGGCCACCTATTACAAAATACGTGATTAAAAAGTGGAAGTTTCTCATTCATGATATATAGGAACAACACAGGCCAAGCCAATCATACATACCATGTACACTTCCAGTAAGAAATCGTGTACTCCAATTAAACGGAGCTCCTGCTCCTTGAACCTCGCCACCTGCTCGGTACACTCCTGCTTGGACGTTTCCTCCGTGACCCTGATGCCGTGGAATTTCGCCAACGCCTACATACAGCGCTTCCTGTCTCGTTGTATTGTTTCCAGTTTCGCTAAATTGTCCGAATGCCCCTGTAAGTACAAGATCAATAGGTTTGAATGAGTTCCATTAAGACACAATTTTCATAAATATAAAATTATACGTACCTGCTACGTTAGAATATCCATAATCCTGGTCGTAATAAGAGTCGGAATATCCTGCGTGAAAGTGCCTTGGGTCGCCCATGTTTCTGCTAGCGGGTATCTTGTTTTACAAGTAATCAGTTGAAGAACTGACTGATTGTGAGAGCTTTCCTGAGAAACTTGTAACTTTTTATACTTTTGTCACTGACTGAAAACGTTATTTTACTGTGACGCATCATGAATTGACTCAAACAAGGTTTTGGTGAAATATTTGCATCTTCTTGCATTTACAGCAGTCTTGCAGTATGGTACGGTAAGTCTTCTTCTGCCAAATCCTTTGCATAAAGGCAGATCATATGCCACAATAATTGCTCTTCATTCATGTAATCGGTGATGTCATGCTCATAAAGCGTATTAAAGTCGGGATCTATTTGCATTGGATTGGATTAGATTAGATGAAAGACAGTAAAGCAGATGACACATTTTCCAATGCAACGGAATAAACCTGGGCGTCATGTGTTTTCGTACAATTGCATAGTTTGGCACTACACCATATGTATATATATGCGACGTTTTTTAATCATAGCCACTAATAGCCAGCAACACCGCTTCCTATATTAGAGCTTGCAATGATCGACAAGTGCAACGCAACAAACGATTGAAGAAAATACACGATATCAAACCAAAGTATTATCGCAGGTTATCAAAAGAATGTCGTGTAGAATATGTTTTTGCTTCAGCTAGAAACGTCATTGATTCGATTTTTCGTTGTGCATTTGCATCATTTACAGTTGGCAAACAAATCTGGAGACATTCAACTTTAGCTATTGGGAAGTATAAGTGTAGCTTTAATAGGTTATACTTCCACAGGATGCACTCTTATATCATAATAGGTATGCCATTATGCCATTTGGATTGTTCTTATCGTTTATTCGTTCCAATGTGAGTAGAGTTTGATATAAACCAAAGTATTATCGCAGGTCGGATTCATCACCGTATCAAAAGTATGTCGTGTAGGATATATTTTTGCTTTCAGTTAGAAACGTCTTTGATTCGATTTTTCGTTGTGCATTTGCATCATTTACAGTTGGCAAACAAATCTGGAGACATTCAACTTTAGCTATTGGGAAGTATAAGTGTAGCTTTAATAGGTTATACTATCACAGGTTTAAGATGCACTCTTATCATAATATGCCATTATGCCATTTGGATTGTTCTTGTCGTTAATCGTTCCAATGTAAGTAGAGTTTGATATAGGAGTACAATATGCTTTAGACGTATTATTATACAGAAGAAAGTCTCTGACCTGACGCTCGAGACTGGAGTTTGGTATAACGACGTATAATTTACTTAAAGAAAGCGAGAATATTCTATTTTATAGTTTACGTAATCCACTATCCTATCCATTTTTATACCGCAATTCTAAACTGATATGAGTTTTACTAACCGAGTTCAAGTTTCATGTATCGCTTTTACTCACTTTTTGTCCAAATTGATCAGAATGCTACGTATTTTTGCAATGCCAAAGTTAAAAGTTATCAGTTACAGAATCGTCATTCCTTCATTGAGCCTCCGTACATGGGTCTCCGCTGGTCGGGATTGATATCTTTATCCAAATATTTCATCCACATTTTCTTGTCGTATCCAAAGACTTTCAGGGCTTTTGCAGTTTCAGGGGGCAGCAGGGAACGGGTAGCATCCAGCACAATATTAAACATGGGAGGTGCTGTAAAATTCCAAATGTCTATAAATGCCCGTCTGCAGTTGCTAATTACAATAATAATAATTTGATGGGTCTTACTATTTATGAAAATTATCGCATCTGCTAAATCGGGGTAGTAGTTGGCAATAGCAGTGGCAAGCGCCAGGTACGTTCTTAAACCTGTAATTATATGTCACTCATGTGAAAAAAGTGTATTATGTAAAAGTGCCATACACAGCTTGCATTTGTGGATTTAAATTGCTTTGAGTTCCCATACAAACTGAACATGCATTTTGAATCACATTGAAATCCTCCATGTTCATGATCATCTTCCACCGTGTTACTTTCCTCCCTTGATGCTGTTGC
>JAANSN010001625.1:0-31523 GCA_036850665.1 Dicranocentrus wangi
CGTAAAGGTTAGTTTCACGTCAGGAGGAGGGTATGCAAAATCAGCTCTGTCATAATGTTTATCTCTCAATATTTTGGAGTAGGAGGATGTGGTAGACATGTAGAAATTTTCTCCATGCAAAACAATGCACAGTGGTTTATGAATTCGATTAGATTTGGTGCTTGTTCCAGTTTTTTGGAAACTTAAAATTATGATCTCATGTTCTTGATAAAGTTAATGAAATACAAAACCAATGCTTATATTAAAGTACAAATGTCATGTCATACAAATTAAATTTAGAAATGAGCATTCGTCATTGCCAAATTTCTTTAAACCAGAACAAGAATAACACGATATGCGTGCAAAGTGCAATTGCTGTTAGACTTGTGTTAGACTGAGCTGAGAACCCTAAACCCTAATGAGATGCAATCCCTACATCCAAATTTCTTCACACTGAAGTCGAAACGTAGACAAAACTGATGCAATGGAGCTGCTACGATATTTTTATGCCCGTAAGATTCCCTTTTGGACGGATTGGTAAATATTTTAAAAACTCGTTTTTTGTTTGCATTTAATTATAATTAGAGAAATTCTATAATATGCACACTACACAATAACTATGTTATTACAACTAACAATTAGCAATTACATTAACACTGCATGCAGGATAGAAATGATAGAATTAACAAAAAGGATTATTTTACAATTTAACTGTTTCGCTGTGTTATAACACGTAATTGCGCCAAGCAACTCAAACATTTAAGCCTTTACAATGGAAACATTAAAACTGCATCTACAACACGATTCATGAAATTATAAAAGATTTCCACAATGAAATCCGAGTGGAGAGGGAAGAATGGTCCGAAGTTGAATCGGATGGGTTGGAGGGCTGCCACCCTCTTCAAGATCCTCGTCCTCCTGCATGTTTTCACTCGTGCATAGTCCCTCTCCACTTGAAGGAGCTTCTTGGACAATATTACCTTCCCAATGTCCAACACTTGCCTGCCGTGCCACGCGACAAAGAGACAGATCACAGAGGCTGAACCTGTGACGAGTGCCGTAATCCCGTAAATCACAACAGAAATTTTACCGTATCCGTTGATGCATATCCAGAACCCAACCACTAGTCCCCAGTAAGCGGATGTGATCAAAGTAAATAAGCCTTGGGAGATGAAGTTATCCGTAATCCTAAATCCGGTGCTGAGGATCCGGTAGTATTCCACAAACTCTTCTGGTTCTTCAATTGTGTTGAGAAGGAACTTTAGGCAGTTCAGTGCAGCTATCCCAGTGCTGTAAGCCAGAAGTAGTGTAAGAAACATGGACCTCAGAAACTCTGCTACAACCCATGCCACATATATCAGTCGACAAATGATGAGCAGTAGGATAATAGTCATCCCTCTGTTTTCCGGGTGTGGAGATATTTCCTCAATTAGAAAGTAGATTACGTCCCAGTCCATGATAATGAATGCAATGCTCAGAGGTAGCGGGCTCAGCGCACCTTGAATGACCATGGAACAGAGTGCCAATCCAATATGGTCCGTCCCAGAATGAATGAGATCCCCATTTACATCAAATGCTTCAGGTCGATATCCTGTAAAAAAATTATTCGTAATTCTTACAATAACTTATCTCATCCACATTTCATTTCAAATTGTGCCATCAATATCACTTCTCGTCAATTCTCGATCCAGCCACCATAATGAATTAGTCCCGAACACTGCCTCGCTCTTGGTTTTTATAAAGGAGATGAGCATCCCTATCGTTATAATTCCCCCACCGACTGTTACACAAAGGGAAAAGGTTTGAGTAAACTCGAGATCCCTTGACTTCACGAACCAGTGGCTGAGCAGCACGTAAGCGGACAGTACAACCGCAGAGAGATAGTTAGCCATGGATAGCCCATAAAGGGCCCATACCCTTTTTGACTTTGTCAGGGCCACTCTTTCGACGGATTCATCCCACGAAACGGGGGTTTCTGGAAGATACCCGAAGAGAGTTGTGGTTAGCTTGAAAGCCTGCTTTTGCAAGGGTGTTAGCATTTTGATATTCAAATGTCTACTGAATCTTGCCGTAGCACCGGCGTGATTACATGCCTGCTAATTACGATAAACATGTTCATGTTGATTGCGATTTAAATTTTTCGAAAACAATTTATTTCGAAAAAAGCTAACCTTGTCTAAAACAAAAACTAGCTATGAGAAACATGCTATAGCTATGCTTCAATAGGCGAATCATTCTTTTGTTTTCTACAAAGCATAAGGATATTTTAATTGAGATGAGTATCCTGTCCTTGTTTAATAGCAAAATGAAATCAGAAGCAATCAAACAGTAGTAAAACAACTAGTTATGTCCTCTGAATTTTTAATGTATATTTATTAATGTATATTTTTTCTTTATAACTATAACTACAAGATACAAGTTAGACCTTACTATTAGAATGGAAACCGTGGTTCACTTTAATTGTTAAAAGGTTTAGCTTAAGATTCATAAATCAAACTTTGAGCAAATAAAATCCAATTTCGACTCATATTCAATTTTCCAATTTACATATATCCAATAGCAAAATAATAACTTTTGGAATTACTATAAATACAATCTATATACTAAAGTGACCTGATCAGCAATGTGAACTGTGCTTGAGAGACAAAAACTTTATCACAATTTTTATTAATAAGCGGAAACGAATACGAAATAGGGTAATGTGGAAATGTGGACTAGGACTAGGAACCAACCTAGGAAATGTACTATTATAACATTATATGCTATTCTATTATTATATCTGTGTTACCTATTTTTACAATTTTACAGAACATTAGCGTGTATTCAACAACCTAACCTAATTTGTTTTTATTTAAAAAGTCGCCGATACACCTTGATTCCTTTGATTTCTACATACTACGGAGCCATAATTGCATTTTTTCTAGCACACTTTATCGGTGATTTCTCCTTTACAGTGGAAACATTAGCACTGCATCTGTAACGCGACCCAACAAATTATAACCCAATTCCACGTAGAAGTTCGAATTCATGGGGAAGAATGGTCCGAAGCAGAAACGGATCGGTCGCAAAGCCGCCACCCTCTTCAAGATCCTTTTTGCCTTCCTAGTTTTCGTTTGAGCATACTCTTCCTCCACCAGAAGGAGCCTCTTGGTCACAATATTCTCTCCCAAGTCACAAACCTGCCTACTTTGAATCGCAACAAAGAGAGAGATCCCGGCCGCGGACATTGTGACTAGTGCCACAACCCCATAGATCGCAATAGGGATTTTCCCATACCCATTTATGCACATCCAGAATCCAGCCACCAGTCCCCAGTAAGCCGATGTTAGCAGAACGAAGTGGACTTGGCCGACGAAGGCATGCATAGTGTGGAACCCGTTGTAAAAGGTCAGGTAGGATTCCAGGAATAAATCCGGCTCGTCAATTGTATACGTGTAGAAACTTGAAGCAATTCAATGTAGCTGACGAAGATCCGTGAAGTATTAGCAGCGCGGTAAACATGGACCTCAGAAATTCTGCTGCTCCCCAAGCGATAAACCACATACGACAAATGAGCAACACCAGGATGGTAGGCAGCGCCCGGTATTCCGGTTCCGAGAAGATTTCTCCAATTAGAAAGTGCCCTGCATCCCAGTCCATGGTGACCAGGATGAGGCTCAAGGGGAGCGGACTGATGCTGCCGTGAATGACCATGGAACACAGTCCCATCCCAACGGGGTCCGTTCCCAACTCATTGAACTCCCCATTTTCATTAAATGCTTCTGGCCTGTATCCTATAAGAAAAACGTTAGTTAAACTTATGCTCTATCTAGCTATCGCTTAATATTGTGCATGTATTTTGATTTTACTTCTCGTCAGCTCCCGATCCAACTGCCAAATTGTGTTTGCTCCGAGCACAATTTCGATCCTACTACGTAAGATTGCGATGCCCATGACTACCACTATTGTCGCCCCGATGGCGGGCACGATAAGGTTAAGCATTGTTGGGAAGTCAAAATTCCGTGACTTCACGAACCAATGGTTGAATAGGGCATAGTAGCCAATTATTCCAATAGAAACATAAGTAGCCATGGATGCGATGTAAAGGACCCATACTTTCTTTGACTTTGAATAGGCCAACCTCTCCACGGATTCATCCCATGAGAGGGGTATTGGAGGAAGATAGCCAAAGCTTAGTATATTTAGCTTGAAAGCCTTCTTTTGCAAGGGGGTCAACATTATGCATGGCTTTAAATTCCTACTGACTTAAGAGTTTTGAAGGATTATGAGACGAGGACGAGACTGGCCATTCCTTTGTTTGTTTTGCTTTGTTTTGCCTAAAGAAAATGTTTTTAATGCTGATTAGTACCGAGGGTATTGTTGCCATCGTTATCACAGACTAATAAATTGCCAATCGAGAGAAGCAAGCATGTCTAAATTGATTGTTTTTATAGTTTCGAGCTGAATTCTAGGTAACTCAGCATGAGACCAGTACGCATCCCATTCCATATACATATAGTTCCACCCTCTATTCTGTTTTTACAAAACAAATACATGGATTTAAATATTTATTATGTTTATGAATTTATTATGTTATAGTTAATAAAACAAATTATAAACATAAAGTCGATCACTATATTTGAAGAAGAAGTTTGAGTTTAAAGAAAAATTGGAATTGTAGATTTGGGTATCAAAAGTTTTGATTCGAAACATGCTGGTCTTCGTATTGCTAATAATACAACATTGATGTACGTGTGTTATGTTAGTTTTCCAATTTAGACTGACATGTTTTCAGTTGATCAACTAATTACTCATATCTAGGCATTTTAATTTTTCTCGTGTTTGATTGATGTAACCCTCCTCATTGCAAAATAACACGACTAGATGACCTCAACTAGTTACGGTTTCATAGACTAGACACTAGAAATATCGTAGGCTTAATCCAACGTATGATAGTTTGGAAAATGATGGTGGGAAATAGAATGCATATGCATACTCGCATTAATGAAAGTAAATCATTCATTAGACACCGTATTTAAGAATGTGTAGAAACCAGCTATTTTATATCAGAAAATGGTGTCTGGTTGCATGCTTGCAGTGACCTTGAAACATGGAAAATGTTGCAAACTAATGCAAACTTAATGCAAAGCGGAAACATTATAGTATCGCATACACGGCTCAATGTGATTACATAAGTTGTAAAAAAATTGCACATAGAATGCACGGTAATGTTTCTTAGGCGAACAATTTAATTTTTGTTTCGTCAATTGAAGATTGAAACAATGCGAATTTCAGATTTTTGTCGGATCCACAATTGAGGAAACAAATAGCGGATGTCGCGTTAATATAAATACCTCGTGCGCGGTGCCTGATGTATAATTTCGTAGGAATACATGTTAAAATGTAGTAGTATACATAAGTTTGTACATTCTAGGAAACAACATTAGAAAATCAAATTATCAGTTGTATCCCGAATTGGTTTATTGGTTTAAATATTATGCCACTTGGACGACATTTTGCCAACTCGAAACCAACTCTGTTAAAATATCTTTGTGTTAACATGTTGCTTATTCAATAGTATAAATATATATATAAATTATTTATTTATTAAAAAAAAATCAAATAAAAAAATTCGAATAGACTTCGACTTTGCTAGGAAGGAAATGCAGGAGTGAGTTTGGGTAATAAAATGAAACGGAATACATAGTTTGGCTTGAAATCATCATAGTTATAGTTCAAAATATCTGCCGTGTCAAAAATGGCCAAAACATAATCCATCAACAAGTTCTAAATATCATGATCCATGATATTCTCCAAAGTGTATACCTATTATATTATAGGATAATTGACATGAACTTGCTCACGTATGTATTTATGTTGGTGGACCACGTACTTTCCCATATTCCCCACGGTATTAGAGGTAACCACGAGTGCAAAGGTATAGTGGATATCATTATGAATTATGACGGTGGTAGCCTAGCCTAACAGGATAGGTGATTCTCATGCTGCGTGGTTTAAAAATAATGCTCATGCCAAACTAATTTTATGCAAAAAATCGTATACGGGTTTTTGGATCATAATAATTGCTATATTTGTAGGATTTTCCATTAATTTTATTACACGTGCAGTCCAGACTCCAGACCACGCGTTCACCTTCCCTGACCACCGAAATAATCATGTAGAGAAAAATAGATGTGGTTAGAGATTGTCGATTAAAACACAATAAAAAATATAGCAGGGAGCACTCACCGGTTCTCCTTCTCATTATCTGCAGGTGAGCTGAGCAAACTAAATGCTCGCTAAAGTACAATGTATCCCTCACACGTTGACGCGTGGGAATAAACCAGTAGTTTTCGCATTTGCGAGTTTTTACTTTTGACAAAAAGACTAAGCAGTTAGTTATAGTAATACTGCTTATAATACACCCACATTTTATGAAGATGGTTTGCTCACAGGTTGTCGACGGGTCTCATTGTCTCCATAATGATAAGTGAATGTGGGCAATTATTTTTAACAGGAAGACTATCTTTTAGAAATTACATTTATGATACACACCAGTTCCTATTAGCTCATGCTATAAGCATAATATATAAATGTGCAGAAATAATTTCTCAGAACTATTCCATTTTCCTTCTTGTTAATGACCATGACGAAAGGGGTAAAAACCAAAGAAAAATATCCAACATCCAGCAACTCTGGAGGCAGCCGTCAGGTAATAATGGGATGATGCCATTCACTCCAGAATGGTCAGTGTCCAATGAGCATGAGCCCAAGCTGGATGGCTGACGGCTGGGGAAAAAATTCTTTGCTCGTTCGGAATCACAACACAACTAACACAAACCTCATTCTCAACCATTCTAATTGATTCATTGCCCAAAAAGTGTAATCACGAGCTCAAATGGATAACAATACCACAACATTTTTTGAAAGTCCAAACGGGAAGACATGGGGTTGGGAATACGATGGACCCAAACCTTTCCCGTTAACCGAATTCGAAGACCCTTCCCCGTTTCGCAAAATCTCTGACAGAAGTGACCACTTTCAAGTGTCCTTGAGTGTTTCGCTAGCCTACATTTTAGTTATTTTCAGCCTACAAGAGTATATGAAAAAGAGGCAGGGGCTGGACCTGAAGTGGCCTCTGTTTTTCTGGAACTTGGCACTGGGTCTGTTTTCCATTTTTGGGTTTATTCGAACAGCCCCCGGACTCGGCTATGCGTTATCAGTATAAAAATGGATTTTACACGAGTGTTTGCCTTCGGTGGGTGTTTTCCAAAATAATAGGAATAAGAAAATACTTAATGATCCTTCTATTAATTACTTGTAAAGTTGACTAGTTTTAGTATTGATTAATTAATTTTTACAGCAAGTATGCCGACAGTGGAAGCGTATTTTGGTCGTACGTGTGATATATTATTATGTATTTTTACGGCATTAATTATTTGTTAATTGTGGTGTTTAATACAAATTTCCTTAAAATTTTGGAACCTTTCGTCCAGGTTTCTGTTCACCTTCTCCAAATTTTGGGAACTTGGTGACACACTTTTCATCGTATTGCGGAAACGACCCCTGATATTTTTGCAATGGTATCATCATGCTGCCACCATGATATATAGTTACTCAATCTGTAAGTCCAATTAATATATACTTATTCCATAATGCGTAATCACTTCTGGTTTATGAAATGTTATATGAATTTCTCATCATAGCAATGCCACTGATGGAACCCGTACAACGATGGCATATGGTAACTAGATCAGAACCAGAACTTTTCTTGCTTTTTCACTTTTATACTTTACTGTACTGTACACTTTTATCCCATCATTTATACCGGTGTTTATGTAACATAGGTACTCAATTTCGGAGTTCATTCTCTCATGTATCCCTACTTCGCACTGCGAGGTGTGGGAATAAAAATCCCGAGGCCGATTGCTAACGTGATTACAAACACTTCAGTTTTTCCAGATGATTGTCGGAATAGTGATAAATCTAGGATCCATCTACTATCAGTGTAAATATATGCAATATTTTACACGTATTTTATTTTGCGCTATTTGTTTGCAAAAGTTTTGATGAAATGTTTGTATGTATATTTTATGCAGACGCTGGTCACCATTGTATCAGATATCCGGTGAGCGTTCAGGCTACCTTTGTCCTTTATGGCTCATTCCTCCTCCTCTTTGGAAAGCTGTTTGTAGACTCCGTGCTGAAACGGGGAAAATCGAAAAGACTCAAATCGGATTAGTAAAGAAAGTTAAAGATTAGACTTAATGTTAATGTTTTAAAGAAGTGTAATTAAATGCTAACGCGCTTATTTGTACAATACCTTTTATATGATTATTAGTCATTAATCATTTCAATTTTTTTGTTTCACAATGCGTACATTTCCGCATATATCATATTGGCTGCTACTGAAATGAGCAAAAATGCCAAATTTTGGTGAGTTGGAAATCCAGCCTGAAAAATTCCTTATTGTTAGAATCACATAGGTATTACATAATACAATTCGACAGTATTAGTTATACCACGGACTACGACCAGTGTACCCAAAGTAAAATTCCCCCTTTTGAACAACTTTTGAGGACAATCCATGTGAATCAAGGAAACTGACGCGCGACAAAATGTTGGCTATATAATAACACGCAGATTATGAGAACGAGCCAATATGGATAACTTCCTTGAGTGAGAGTGAGAGTGCAATGCTATTCCGCAAGTCAATTTATTAACGCCATAATCAATTCTAACCTTGCTTGTTTAGATATTCTTAAATATTAAATGGAATGAACCTTTTAATTATAGACTTTAAAACATTATTTTAGTGGTCTTCAAATCTACAAACGTAATAAAACTTAAAAAAAGAACTGTTTAGATTCCCATTCAAATTCAAACGATTGAGTTATATATGCTAACAAATGCATGTCGATGATTTTATATGGATTTGAATTGAACTGAACTAGATAACATCGTGGTATTAATATTACCATACCTAGAAGGAGAACATAATAAGTGACATAAGCAAAATAAATATGCAAGCATTATATTGAAAATCCCGAAAAGGCATAATTCTACAAAACGCTGTTCTTTTTCCAATTGTGGAGATCCAAATCCAAATCTCCAAACCCTTTCAGACTGCGAGGAATAAGGAAGTATACGGCTTTATACAATCAAGAGACAGATTTACACTGAAATTACTGCACTCACTCGTGATACAGTTCTGTGTAAACAGGCTTCTGTATACAATTTTATCACAAAAAAATTGAAGTATTCACTCTGCATTATGCAACTGAATCTTGACCATGATAATGCATTTTGGTATTGCATATTGCAATTTGCCACCTGCTTTGGTACACATTTTCCTTTAAAAATATACGCCTTTTGGGTAGAATCTGCAACGCATAAATAAAGAGCGGCCCAAATGCATTGATTGCGGGGGGAATGTAAATTGTGTTACACGAATATATCCACAAGCATTTATCGATCCGCAAAAATGGCAAAGCTATATAGTGTGCCTATACTGTCCCTGCGTTTTTCTCCTCCGTTTCTATTCACTTTCCCCAGAACTACGCTTTTACCTCCGCCCACGACTTCATCCGGGTGACCGGCATACCAACTCTCACAATCAGATAGACACCAAGATAGCCGACTCAGCTGACTGGATGTGCCCTACTTTCTTCACTTTCGTGTTCATTTAATGAAACCATTAATTACAGGGATGGAGTCGTCGGCAACAGGCAAACCTAGCGCTTCGTTATTGAGAGAAAGTCTTTGGCAGGAGTCAGAGGAGGGAACAACCACAAGTTCCACTCGTGAACAAGAGCATCCACTTTTCAATGAAGTGGTGAGTATAATTAGCCCGTGATTGAACATGAAATGATTGCGAGATTTTTTAAAATTAATAGTTTTTTCTTTTTCTTATAGATATTAGCAACAATATTTAAACATTTTAAAGGGAGCCATATCCTCACATTGCGGCTTGTTTGTAAATACTGGTACTTTTTCACTCTGGAAAAAATTAGAAGAAGGTACACATTCCATTGCAAATTCCGTGGGAATGGAGGGTTAGTGACATTTCGGAGAGACCTGGAATCCTGCTCGACCCTTCCCACCTCAATTGAACTTGACGGAGAGAAAACTGAACTGAACAACTTGTCAACCTTCCCAATTCGTAATTTCCAGCTGGAGTACTGGCGATTCCGAGAGGATTTTGTTGACTTTGACTTTTGGAGGAGTTGTGGGCCATGGATGCACAAGTTGACCTTGTTCAAGTGTAAATTCAACGATGGGCTCTCCCTCAAGAAAATCCTTTTCGAGAAAACCCCCAATTTAAAGTACTTCAAAATGGAAAATGTAGAGTTTTTCACAAGGCCAAATTACGACGTCCCTCTGGAGCCTAAAGAACAACCCAATTTGCTAGCACTACACATTCACACGGATGTCGGCTTTTCGGATCATTGGGCTCCTTTCAACAACAGGAATTTTCCAATGCCATGGTACTACTTTGTCCAACATTTTCCCAATCTTAACGTAAGTCTAAACTCAAATATTAAAACATTTATTTTCTAAACATCCCATCTAAATTACCATTCGACTTTTGAAGGAAATTCGTTTGCGTCTTGGAGGGATGTTTATGGATGAATGTCCCCGTTTTACTGAGCTCCTGGAAGCAATGCTGGAAATCCGGAGGAAAGATCCATCCAAACTCTGCATTAGGATTTTGTATATACTCAATCTGTAAGTAAAGTAGGTATGCTTGCAGTGGATAAATTATGCGCTTTTTTCGCTGAAAGAATATTAAGATTTATTATCATTTACCTCTATCATTAGCATTTTCCCCATTTGTCTTGCTGCTTACAGGAAAAGGACAAGACTCGATCGAATCTCTACACATCTAGTTGACTTGTTTCAACAAGCGGCATTCCCTCTGAAGGCTTTTAGCATGGACTTGGGCTATCAGACTGAGCACCACCTCATCGCCCAAATCCTTCAGGCGCACTCCCAAACTTTGGAAAAGCTTGTTTTGTATCGAGGCGAGAGAGGGGAGAGGTTCACAAATTTCCCGTTTGGAATTAGCTTTGATTTACTAACAGAGCTGAAGCTGATTGGTCCAATCATCGAAAATATACTGGTTTTGAAATACACTCCAAACTTGAAATCCTTTTCTTGTGTTGATGCTTGGCAAGAAAAATGGAAACTGTGCCAGTTTGATGGGGGGTGGAATTTGGGGTTCGAGAAGCATTACTTTATTGAGAATACTGTAAAGAGGAGTTGGCTGAGCCATCCTTTGCGCTACCTGACAACATTTTGGTGTCCCAAATTTCGACCTGGAGACTTCACCAAAATGACCTTGTTGGCACTGTGGATTCCCAATCTGGAAAAGGTTTGTTGGCAGGGAAAGTCCGAATCCGTGCCGGAGCTGGTTTCCTTGTGGGAACTTAGTCTGCACAAGTTGAAATTAGTTTATGAACATAGAACTGAAATTGAAATGACGTTTCCTATTGAGGAGGGGCAAGAAAAGGTCGTCACACGTTTCATTACATAATGTCTATTTCTTATCGAAGTGCCGTAGAATTGCAAATCTTCCTGCATAGTTCCCCGTTGTTATCCAGCAATTTGGAAATTGATTCAAGTGTCTCTACGGTACAGAAATCTTGGTTTACCTCTGGCACAATTATTCAGCTTTTATAATAAGTATATAAAAATATTGTGCCACATATAGGCGTACTTACTGGGACCATGGCAGTACTATATACTGTAACACCTTCGAACCTTCGAATGATCCTCCAACAGAAGGACAACAAAAACCTGGATAATGAGACAATAATTATATAGGTAATATGTCGTGTATTTAATAAATTCTCAATCTGCTATATATTATACCATCTTAAGCGGTTAATTTATAATTCGTAAACATACATGAATTGCACCAAAGTGTATTTCTATTTCCTGCATAATACATAATATGACTACAGATGATGTGTGATGCATTGGTTTACACATAAGATATGAATCTATATTACCAAGGTAAACTACCAGCTCTGCTTTCTCTACACTTTCTCCAGAACTCACAGAACTCCACATCCTCACGAATTTATAATTTTCCTACCAATGGGCTCCTTTCAACAAGAGGAATTTTCCCAGGAAAAGGATAGACAGTTATTTATAGCTGATACATATTTCATTTATAGAAATGGGAGGTTAGTGATTTTTGCAACAGTTTGAAATATGTTTAGAAGAGTGAGCAATAATTTTTTCAGTATAAACGAATAACAAATTGAAATGGAAATGGAATTTTTCACATACAAAAATTTAATATATGTATGCGGAATTGTTTAATACTGCACATATTTGGTATGGCCTTATTTAAAATTGCAAAACGTATATTTTATATATTTATTTGTCCCTTTATATTTGCATTATTTACAAACACAAATACATCCCGTATTAAAATATTAAATGTTCTTTCCATAATAGGATTTTGCTTTTATGCAAAACTCCCCAATTGACAAAAAGTCGAATTGTTTTTTACGTTACTGGCAGGACATCTTTGTAAATCAATCTTATGCAAACTTTGATTAAAAAAATATAATTAGCACAACAATCCAGACATCTTCAGATCATTTCTTGCTGTTTCATTTATACACTGAAAAAGTATAAATGTGTCACAATGATAAAACACGCTTGAGCCTAGTATAGTTCCATATTGGACAGGTATTAGTTTCAGTTCAACTTCTTGGCTCTTCCCTTGTTCATCACAGAATCTACAAACAGCTTTCCAAACAGGAGGAGGAAAGAGCCGTACAAGACAAACGAGGCCTGAATGCTTTCCGAATATCTGACACAGGGAAGTCCTCCATCTACGTTAAAAAACCCAAATGGAACGGCTTTTACAAAAAAAGCATATTTTAGTATAATATGAACAGGGATCACTGTATTGACATTATTTACACTGCAAATAAATGGATGCAACATTGACCACTGTCCCGATTATCATCTGGAGGAACTGGCACGTTGTAATTAGATTCGCAATATAACTGGGGACTCGGAACCCTACCGCCCTCAACGCAAAGTAGGGATACATGAGAGAGTGCACCCCAAAGTTGAGCACCATATGCCACCTTTGTATGGGCTCCATTAGGGTCATGGCTGTGAACAAGTTTTATATTACCACTCACTAACCACTTTAAGATGATCTTATATTGTAAGTTAATATAATATTATATGAATCACCAATAGCCCATGTGTATATCATAGTAGCCACGTGGTGGTACCACTGCAAAAATATCAGCGGTCGTTTCCGCAGGACGATAAACAGGGTATCCCCAAATTCCACAACCTTGGAGAAGGTAAACATGATTCTGGAATGAGGTCCATGAATATTTTATTCAGTTCTGAATATTTAGATATTTCCATTTGTATTTTTTCTGCAACTTTATTGTTGTGATCACTTACGACCAAAACATGGTTGCAACGTCCCCATACTTCCTGCATAAATTAAAAGACAAAAAACTTCATTCTCTTACAACCTCCATGTATATATACATGTACAATTCACCAACTAACTGGTCAAGCAGTCCACACTTACCGAAGACATACACTCGTGTAAAATCCATTCTGGGAGGAAATGGCAAACATCAGTCCTGGGAACGTCCGGATAAACCCAAAAATGGAGAATAAGCCCAATCCAGCATTCCACAAAAAGAGGGGTCCCCTCAGCTCCAGCCCCTTTTTATTCTTCATGACCTTCTGGAGACTAAAAATTAGGGTAATGTAGAAAAATCCGATTTGCCACGCAGCTTGAGAGTGGTCAGTATATAAAATGTAATTGTAAAATTGGGACGGATCTTCGAAAAAGTAGATGGACTCTGAGTTATATCCATTATACTCCCAACCCTTTGTATTGGCACTCAAGGTTTCCAAGTATTTTGTGTTATTCGCCATAATAATCTCCACTTATTCAATGTGGAACCACTGAGCAAACTACTGGGAATTGGGATGGATGTTGTTATGTTGAGTTTCAACGCAAAAATGACGGGTATCCCCACCGTTAATTGCACCCGCAAAGCGAAAAGATCTTTTGCTGCAGATAACACGGTCATGGTCTTCATTAGTTTTATGTAGCAATAAATGTTGACCTTCCAAAATATGTTGTAAAACTAATGTAAGTTGTGGCAAGAAAACACCTAAATGCATTGATTTTATTTTTATTATGGCAATTTTATTTCATGTTTCGTCAGAGCAAACCGCTACAAAACACATTAGTATTAGATTCATAATCATCGTGCAGCAAATGATTATGGTATTGATAACTTCCCCTCCAGACAGGGAGCTTACATGAGCAAATGATCATCATCACTCATCCCAAGCGTAACGCACTGTGTAATCTGTCTGGGATTACAAACAGCATGCACTCGTTTTCGTCGTACCTCTGAACTCAACCACCTACCTACTACTCCAAGACGCATGGAATAAAAATGTTCACACCTCCGTAACACGTGTGGGGTGGAAGTTACGCCCACAAAAAACCCATGTTATAATAAGTCATTTCCTGTGAGATTCTAACACGAATCGGATGTTGTGTATTTAAAATAATGCAATGAATAAATCCGCACGTATTAAGTACATGAAATATATATTATACCTGCTATTTATTGACTTGATTGGCAGCCTGCAACTAATTATACATAAGCCTGCCGACATCGCATCCCCTAAATACATTGTCTGCAGGATTTACGATCGTTTTTCGGTTTCTCCTGTAATAGAGAAAACTACAAAAATGAGCAGCAAATTCATGTTGTCCATTTTGACATGCTCCGGTGCACTCTTGTCTTATTCACGTGCATTAAACTGTGGAGAAATTAGGGATTGATAACGTGAATTGGCTAGCATTGGTAGTACATTGTGCTTCAAGCAGATGTGAAATTTTTGACGTGTATTTATCAGATACACTTTCTAGTGAGGTCGTCATCAACATCAAGGTCATTGTTTCCATATCTTATACTTATAATTTATTCGAATTCTTAACCGTATAATCCTACCATGCAGTGTATGTAAATATCAAAATGGGAACGTCGGATTCGGCAAAGACGATGTGATTTCCATCCAGGTAAATAGGAAACTTTGCAGTCATTTATACAGTCTTGAACGAAATTTTTTGTGAGTATAGCACCACTCTCAAAAATCCAACGTAAATCAGCTATCAACGATAAACAAAAGCCCTGCTGACATCATATTATCTAGGTTAGCTTAGGAGCCTGACTGATTTATTATGCAATCGGATTTGAAGAGGCGAGTGTAATAGAGCAGGGAATCAAACTAGAAGAGTTTTCAGTATTTTTACACAGAAAGTTTGTCATGTTCTACTCAAAGTTTAAGGACCTCATGTTCATGTGGACATGTGGACGAATCGTGAACATAAAGGCTGAGAAAATGCGTGCATGGTTGCAACGGATATTATTATTTCAAGGTTAACAACGCATTATATAACATTTGTAATAGTGCACCTAGTTAGCAGAAATGCGCCAAATATCCCACGTGCCATTCCAAGTTTTCCTGTCTGCACAATGCGATATTGCAAAATGTAATGTCTATATAAAACAGAGTGGTACACCATACTTGATGTTATCGGAAATCTACTTTATGTTTGGTTGGACTAATTACTGGACTCAGAGCTACTAAACTGATATAAATTATGATGACCTCTACGCACGTGCCACGGATGTGGGGTGAAGATTTACAGGAAATTTCCGAAATTTATACAATATGCGAATTCACTGCAAGTATTTCGCATCTCATGCATCTTCCTTATTCTGAACTTGCGTGTCGTATATTATGTTATATACCTAGTAAGACTAGGTATTTCATTTTCCTATTGGAAATAATAAATAAGTATTAAGCAAGAAATCAAGGTTAATCCTTAATCATAATGTGCTATTCGATCATGAATCATATTATTAAATAAGCATAAACTCAGCAACTTTAGCAGTATATGTAATTGACATTTTCCATGTATTAAAAATATGCCGCGGAGCGCGGAGACCCGCATGACTTTTTGAAAACAGCAATGGAATTGTGAATAAAATAGTGTACCTACTATGAATAAAAATATAATAGTAGATTTTAATTGTTCTATTGGCACTTGTCACTCTCATTATACTTCATGCTTCCAAGCAAAATAATCACACGATAATAGGAAACATCAATTTACAAGACAAAATCAAATCCTACTACTTCAGTTTTCAATGTCATTTGCCTCCAGGTATTTTGCGAAATTCCAATATAACCATACATATTTTTAAGTGTGGGTGACTTTTATATTGATATTTAAAAATTGTTTATACATTTTTTATGGTACGAAAAAATCGGTTCTATCAGGAAAATTAGTGCTGTCAGCAGTTACGAAAAGAATTTGACACTTTATGACGCACATTCCTTTGCCAAAGTCAAATGGTCATGTCAAAAAAATCCATAATGCTCATTCTGAATATTCATCATGCTGTCACGAAAATTCAAATCTAAACACTATTGGAAAGCTGAACAAATCCAATCCAACTTTACTGAATTTTAATTTAAACGATTTAATGACACTTGAGTATAGCTTTTTAGATGTGGTACGTGATTTTGAATATTTTAAGGCAAAATCACATGAGAATCAGAAAGTAACATGAAGGAAGCGAAAATCTTTGTTCTGTCATGTTCCCATCAAACACGCGCACCGAAACCCCAATTGTTCCGACTAGTGAAATAGGTGGTAGGATAAAGGTGAGAATGTCGTCATCATCTTCGTGTCTAGACAAAGTAGCGATGCTGACATTATTATTGACATTTAAAATCTTTTCCCCATTCCCCTAATTACAAAGCTAATCATCAGCGTTGTAGTTCTTATAAAACGGGGAAAAGCAATTGTGAGAAAGTATCAGTCGACTGCAGACATTTAAAGGAGAATAAAAAAATACCACTGAAAATGAAGGCCACTTTCGTCTTATTTTTTCTGGCTGCCTTGGTCTACTGCTGCCAGGCACAAGTCGATATTGACCCTGGCAAGTTGCCCCTTATTGGAGGATTACTTCCACTCCTTGGTGGAGTGCAAAATTCTTCTTCAACTTTGCCCATACTTGGTCCCATAACTGGCTCCATTAAAAACCAAACCTTGCCCCTGCTAGGTGGTTTACCACTTCTTGGTCCACTTCTTGCTGGACTTTTGAGTGGCTAGATACCGGGTATATAGGTAATATTAGGTAATTAAGTCAAATTACCTACGACTCAGTTTTAAATATTTATTTTTATTGGATTTATTCTATATTATGCTCTATTTGCAGCGTGAAATTCAAATCCAACTGATCCAAACCTGGAAAGAGGAGTATTTTCTTGTACATGAATCAAAATTAAAGACACAAAATTAATTCGACAAATTAATAAATAATTCAGCAAGTTTTATACAAAGCGTAAAAAATGCACAAATGTGCAATTTTTCAAACTGCATTTTTTCCTTACATCGTGGACTAGTCTAGTACTCTATTAGGGTACTCTACCTACCATTAGGGCATAATTCATAAAATATGATTATTTCAAATGTATGGCCAATATATTCCATCTATGTTCTCTACGGTATGGGTTGTACAAGGAACAGCAGGGGACATCTATTCAAAAATGATTCTCGGATCAGCTTATCGTTAATCGAAGCCATTTCTGAAGGCAGCATTGCTTATAGGTTCATTATTGATTCATTCTTGATTTATGAACTTAATGAACAGCCGGGGGTGGATGCACGTCCAGGTGGTAGAAGAAAGGAACTTACAAACATATTATAAGTGTATTTCTGGTATTTCTTACAGCAGTAAAACTATTTACATGTATACACAGTTATATGCAATAAAAACCTTTTCGAAAACGATACTTTATTCACATTCTTATGCAATTCAATTATTTACTAGGGGTATGGTATACCCACGAATTTAATAGCTAATGGGAATAATATAAATTGACTTGTAACATGCCGATATCTTCTATGCCCTAACTCTCATTCTCATTAGAAAATTACTCTCACAGTCTATAGACATATTTATAAGACTATTTAAGACTTACAGATTCAAGCCTGAGCACGGAATGTATGCATATAGAACGAAAATAAATGCACCTTTTAAAACATAACTGACTAATGCGTATTTTTCATTACACTGCAATTTAAAAATTGATTTGTCTTGTCATTTTCTGCCATGAAAATATTATTAAAAGTACACCCTAAATACCATAGCGCACCTATAAGGATAGTACTAGCACCGGTGTGTCACATTGAAATTCAAACATTATTTGTTGAATCCGAATCAGCCACAGGTTACCGAATTATTGACAATTACGTATTGGCATATCAATAGCCCAAGGAGTTCTTAAGTTTCATGCATCCTTTGACATGGCATCTGAATCATGACACGGACTAGATCACCACATCAAATATAATCTTCACGTTATTATAATACAATCATCAGAAAGTATATAGCGTCTGGATAGTCACCTAAACCAATCTGTCAGATAACAGTAAAGTCTAAAGAACCACAGCAAAACTAAACTGGAACTGATATGACTGGACAAGACAAAAGGAACGGAGAAGATCAATATTCCATCTTTCAGCTTTTTGTAGCATTAAAAAGTAATAAGTAGATTGACACGCTGTACAGGTTCTTGACCTTAACCTTTCAGAAGGGTTGAAGGTGAACAGAGCAACAAGTATTGTGATTTTTTGTGAATTTTATTACCTTTCTTCTGCCAATCTGTCAAACTGAAACTCATTCAAGCATATCTGCATGCACCAAGCGTAAGTGAAAATTCCTATAATTTTCTGACACAAGTCATGCGCCTCTTCTCTGGTCTAGCCTTTTGACACTAAAATGTTCTGTACAATCCAACTGTATGCAAATTTATATCCTCAGGATTTGCCATAAAAACGGGAAATTATTGGACAACCTGGCTGTATTGGGGACGGCAGTATTGGAAACTTAACATTAAAAAAATCATTTCTCTAGCAAAATGAAAGTTGTTCTTGTTCTCGTAGTAATTGCTGGTTTGACCTCGGGTCAGCTAGTAGTTCCCGACATCACAAACTTTGAAGGCATCCAAGGATTGTTTAAAACCCTTGGGGAATCAGTTTTCCCTACGCTCTCCAACTTGTTCACGGTACAATATGCAAATATAATCATAAGTGATATCAAAGGTATCAACATCAACCATAATTTCTCAGTTAATTTTCTAAATGTGCTTAAACTCCCTATGTATTATAAAGGCGATGCACAAAGACGATCCCATGCTTAAGAACATGAGTCCTCAAGACATCATGAAAAATTTTATAACTAACGCAAGGGAAGCGCTAACCAAAGGCAACTCCGGTAGCTGGAAGAAAGGTCTGGACATTTCTTTGCTTGGTTTGAGCAAGGCCACGTTCCAAAGCATGTTGAATCTCCAACCCGCTCCCCGTCCAGCCGATGGGAATGGCACTAGCGATGGCAGCATTGGGTCCGCTGCGCCAGGAAGGAGGAAGCGTCAAACTACCAGCAACTCCAACGTCCATTGATTGGCGCTCTAACGGAGCTGTTACTCCTGTGAAAAATCAAGGGCAATGTGGCTCCTGTTGGTCCTTTTCCACTGTAAGATGAAATTTAACCAATTTGTTAAAATATGAAAATTTGATTGTGGCGTGGTTAAAAATAATTGCAGACTGGAGCTCTTGAAGGAAGGTTATACGTTAAGAACAAGGTTCTGCCAAACCTCAGCGAACAAAATCTCGTTGATTGTGCCAGTAAGCTAATACTTTATGATTAAACAATTACATGGCAATTCCACAAATAAATAATACATGTCGTTTGGTTTTCAATTTACACTTTAGGAAATGTCAGTGGAAAAGGTTGTTGCGGTGGGTGTAACGGTGGTTGGATGACTGATGCTTATGATTACGTCAGACTAAACGGTGGAATCGATACCGGTGCTTCTTACGCGTACGAGGCTAAGCAGTCCACTTGCCGGTACAACGCCGCCAACAAAGCAGGAACTAACCACGGGCTACGCCTACTCGAAGCAAGACGATGAAGCAGCTCTCAAAGTTAGCCTAATGGGAGGTCCTGTTGCCACCGCGGTGGATGCTACGGAATGGCAAACTTACAAGTCCGGAGTATTCAAGTGCCAAAACTTCACTGGACTCAATCACGGAGTTCTCATTGTTGGGTGAGTTATTACCGTCCAGTTTCAAAATTTCTGCAAAATCACGGCATAAATTTGATAACTTTTACACTTTTAATTCAGATACGGTACTGACGCCACTGCCGGAGACTACTGGACTGTGAAAAATTCATGGGGTAAGTTGGAATACGTGGTAAATGAGCTTCCCTCCTCAATTATTATAGAGAATCAGTGTTTTAATTTTTCATATGATTGACATTTTAGGAACTAGCTGGGGAGAGCAAGGGTACATTAGAGTCAAGAGGAATGCCGGTAATGCATGCGGTATTGCGAGTGCTGCAAATTACCCAACTGTTTGAAAATCGAGCTCACTACATGATATGACCATCAATAATTTGTTGATGTAATTGGAACTACAAAAATGGTGTTACTAAAAATCCGAATTAAAAGAAAAGTTTAATAGCAGCATTGCCCCCATACTCACTCAGTCAGATCATTTCATTATCACGCAACGTACTTTTCCAGTGTTTGGTACCATTTTTGTCATTTTTGCCATTCGTGTTACAAGAGGAAGAGACTATGAATACCTGTACCACATTTTGACTAAATCCAACAAGGTGAATAGAATGAAGCGAAACTGCCGTTCTTTACAACGTTCATAAATCACATTGTTCACATGGCTTATTTGATAGAAAGGACTTTTAGGAAAATTGAGAAATGAAAGAATTATAGATTTGTGAAAAGTATTTATTCATGTCAGGAAAGTGGAGGCATTGATTGCATGGAATGACCTAAGTAAAGAGTTGAATTGACAAGTACATACATGAAGGGAATAGAGTATGTACACATTGGAGATTTTATTTCCTATTCCTACAAGAGGAACCATTCATTTCCATTTATCAATCCCATATAACACATCACGAGGTATGGCAAACAAAAAAGGTTCTTTTGGAGAATGCAGTTGTATGTATTTTTCAACTTCACACACTCACATTCACAGCAAGTCATGGAATCTCACATTCTCGAAACCAATCCTAATGAATGTGTACATGAGGGAGCAAGTTGGTTTTTGGTTTGGTGTTATTATCGTTATCATTATGTGAAGCAGAATATGGGATACTGAGCCAAGAAAAAAACCCTTTCAGATGTAATTTTAAGAATTCAGTAAAGGAAGGCGTGTGGTCGTGTCCGTGTCTAAAAGCTGTGTGCACTGTGCAGAGCAAGGAGTTGGATAGATTCTTGGTCTGGAGGTTTAAGTTACCTATGTGAGAGAATGCAGTGTGTATTACAACGTCAAAGTGTATTCCCTTCCTATCATAAAAATGAGCAAACTTGTTTTCACATGTCATAATTTTTTGAATAATTGAAACCTTTACATTTCGATTTTCATAAATAGTACCAATTTGCTTAGCCTCATTCAAATTCAGAAATTCTGGAGTAATCATTTACAGATATACACAAAACTGAAGGTTTGGAACGTCAGGGACTGGACTGGACCGTAAAATTGGTAAAAAAACTTATTGTTTTTCACAATATTTAAAATATTGTATTATGTTGCGTGTTTTTGTAAATCGATGCATGCAAAAGTGGGTAGTAATATTTCCCACCCAATAATAATAAATGTATAAAACGATATTATTGTAGGTGAAGTCAACTAAACGGCCAAGAGAGAGAATGAATGGAAAGAATAGCTTCCACCCGGACGATGAGTCCACCGAGTGCGTCTTCTGTGAGCGCATATATGTCTCCAAATATACCCTATATAGTCACATTCGGACTCACATCGGGGAAGAGGGTGACATTGGAAAGCACTGCTGCAAAATATGTCAAAAATCCTTCAGGGCTAAGCATCAATTAACTCGCCACACCCATGTGCACACGCTCCCATTTAAGTGTCATCTCTGTGGGAAAGGATTCTCTACACGAGCACACAAGACTTCGCACATGCTAACTCATTCCGATAAGTCATTTTCCTGCGAGGTTTGCAACGCCAAATTTGTATTTCCGAGCAGCCTCAAAAGACACATGATAACCCACCACTCCACCGCGAAGGAGTTCAAGTGTAATATCTGCGGAAAAGCGTTTTCAAGGTCGGACCCTTTGAAAACCCACCAGTTGGTTCACACGGGCGAGAAGCCCTTTGAGTGTCAAGTGTGTCAAAAGCGGTTCACAGCGACGAGCGCCCTCAAAAAGCACTCGTTGCTTCACACCAACCAACGTCCTTTTAAGTGCGAAATTTGTGGCAAAGGGTTTAGACAAAATGTTCATTTGCAAACGCACATCAGATCGCATACCAACGAGAGATTTTACAAATGCCCAATTTGCAATAAACAGTTGGCTCAGTCATCCCATTTGAAGGCACATTTGAAGAGTCACACTAACGAGCGTCCGCACAGTTGTACCCGCTGCAGGAAGCATTTCCGCAACAGTCGTGGTTTGAAAATTCACATGGGCACCCACGAGAACAGCAGGCCTCACAAATGTGAAATTTGCGGGAGGAAGCTTTCGCAAAAATCGAGTCTTTTGATACACATGCGCACCCACACCAATGAGCAGCCTTATAAGTGTGAGGAATGTGGAAGTAGTTTTAAAACTTCCAGTGGGCTCCTCGCTCATGGCCGTAGCAAACATGGAGAGCGAGGGCCGCCGGAAATGAAGTATAAGTGCGAATTGTGTGATAATGCGTTTTCGCGAAAGCAAAGTCTGAACGAGCATATTATGCGGACTCACACTATGGAAAAGATTCACAAGTGAGTGGAGTGCAGCAAGGAGTTTTGTGAGAAGAGGGGTTTGGCAAGCCACATCAGCAGATGCCACACAAAGAAACTCCTAAAATGATATACCTAATAATGTAATACAGGTAAACAAAGGAAATTGGAAATTGCGAAGTGACAGCCAACAGGGTTTACGCGTTTTGTATCGTAATTTGCCATTAATTTCAATTGTTGACGCGTGCAAACTATATGACACAATAATATATTTGTAAGTTTATTTATAGTTGTAGGTTCACAGATTGTATTGTAACATAAAAAATAAGTTAATAAACTCCTGAACATTGACTAAACTGAACTACCTATTCTTTGACTATCACAAATATTTAAACATGAAGTGGCAAATCTCAAAGAAGCTCAGCAGAGTTGAAGATACATAAACATATAACTTGTCAAATTGTTACTACCAATACAACATTACAAAGATTCGCCTCCGCCCATATCACCACTCACCTTCCATTTTGGAACAAACTCTTTCCTTTCCGGACCCCTAAAATAACTTTTTCTCTTTGGATTGCTTCCCTCCGAATGGAAAGTTTTGACATGTCGGGCACGCAAATTCTTGTCAGCAAACGCACTTGGACAGTGCTCACACTGGAAAGGTCGTATATTCAAATGGAGATTGACATGCTGATTGAGATTTCCCTGTCTTGAGAATGTTCTTGGGCACAAGTGACAACCAAAAGGTTTCTTATGGCAAATTTTATGTTTTCGAAGCATTGCAGAAGTAGAAAATCTCATGTTACATTCCACGCATATAAATCGAAAATCTGTGGACTTGGGATGTACCCGGGCAATATGATCGTCTAGGCCCTTGACACACTTTCCGCATTCTGGACAAAGCTGCTGTTGGTCAGGATGTGGTTTACTTTGCTTCTTATCCAAAACGTGCAGCTTCTTGTGCCGGTCCAATCCACACTGCTGACTAAATCGGTGACCACAAATGTCACACTGGTACTTTCTAATCATTGTATGTGGTACTGGTTCTCCGCTCACCATTGCGTTCGATTTTTCCTCCTGGTTGTAATGCGTCCAGAGGTGCTGCCGCAAATGAGGTTTCCGAATTTCAGGTTTTCCACAAATTGGACATTCCACTCGACACACTGAACGTGGGATTTTTTCGTGGACGTACTTCACATGACCGCGGAGATGATGTACTGAATCAAATCTTCGCCCACATTCTTTGCATTCTGTCAACGTTGTGTGGTTTTGAATCACGTGGACTTTCAGTTTCCACACGACATTTGGAACTAGTTCGGAACACAAGTTGCATTTGTACTTATCGCTGTCAACCCTTTGAAGGGTGACATTTCTGTACGTACAAGTTCCAGCAATGAGATCAATCCTAACCCGGTGCGTCGTTTTCCGGCCTTCCTCCACATTAATATTCCCATTTCCGTTATTTGTTATTTTTTCTTTGTCATCTGAAACAGGAGGAGGATCCTCCTTCAGAATATTCATTCTTCTCCGCATTTTTCCCGGTTGGGATCCAGGGCTAGTATGAAGTTTGACGTTTGACTTATCTTCCGAATCACATTGATCATCAACTCCGACTTCGACAGGTTTTATCCTTGTTAGTCTTTTCGTTTTTCTGGACACACTAGACTGTTCTTCTATTTCATTCACAATGTTAGAGGTTGCGTAAATTGTATCATCACTTATTAATTCGGATTTGGTTTTCGCCTCCAATGACTTTCTAGCTTCTCGTTCGTGACTCGTTCTTGGAAACTGGATAAAACGTTAAAACATCAGTTTCCCTCATCATATTGGCGAAAAAATTACTAAAATTAGATAGGTAAGTATATTTGACCTGACTACTACTACCTGTTCCATCGGTGTTTTTAGGTTGTTTTCCACGAGTCGTTCAGACTTTCTCCTTGACTGCCTGGTCTTGCCTAATGTTTCAGTGGAGGGATTCCTGGGTGGCAAAATTCTTTCTAAAACAAAAATTTTTACATATAATTTTCAATTTCATAAATTCCACAAACATGTGGACATTTGCAGGTGCTTCAACCGTGAAAATGTTTTAAAGACAAAAGCTTACTCAAAATGCATTTTCTAACATTATGATATCTTAAGTCCTTCGCGTATATCGGCATGGACTGAAAGGCGCTTTCAGAGCCAGCAAGTTTCTTTTCCAACTCTTGAATCCTGTCACGGAGGATTGCCTGCAGTTCCCTGATCTTCCCCCGAACTTCAGCCACGAGAAGCAGCTGTCCCTTACAAGTGCCACAAAACGGGGATCGATCGTCCAATTCCCATGCTGAAGATTGATTCCTTTCTAGGACTTGGAATGTTCCAACGAATTCTTCCCATGAAATCACATCTCGCTGACCCAGTTCTTGGCCTTTCCCAGGAGGAGAAAGGTCAACGTCAACAACGACGGGCTCCTCCTTCACAACTAGCTCGGCACACACCAGGCAATGCACACTGTGCTCAATGGGGTCCTCCAACGCTCCTCCTCGGCTGATTTCAACGGTCGACATTCTATTTCCAATTTCGACTGGACATTCCAATTTTAAAAAAATACTTAAAATCAGTTGGAAATCTTTTAGGTATCAGTGATCACTGATGCACATTTAATTAGTGACATATTATGTCACCTATGAATTTGGAGATGTTCCACTGCAACCCACTGACAATGGCAAATATGCATTTCATTTTAGCAAAACAAAAGTTTTTATTTTTGGAGAAAAATTGAAGTGGAGGAGTTTCGCCAAAAAGAGAAAAAATATTGGGGCGTCTGTGGAGTCCACGAATCCTTTGTTTCAAGCTTTTGTGGTCTGGCCAGCCAGATACACAATACACTCCATATCTCTATCCATATGAGTTTGATTGAATGTGGACCGATGTTCGATTTTGGCTTCATATTGTGAAAATTTGCATGTAAATACCCTCCGCTTCGCAAGAGATTGACTAATTTCTAAATTTATTTATTACAAGTACGTATACTATATACTGGATGATGTTGGAATTGCAAACGTCCATTTTTATGATTGGTATACAGTTTTCAAGAATTTTTATTCACTGCATATATTATATATCCTCAAACATTTCAAGAAAAGATACCAAAAATCCTTTGACTACTTCTTCTTCGTCTTGTTTGCAAATTGGATGGAATATTTTCGTTCGCTCGCACCATTCGCAGAGCAAGTTTAAGTCAACGCATCACGGACCCAAATATACGAATTTGTCCATTCGGTCAATTATGAGAAACCTTTAGTATAAAATAATTCAAGTATTAGTTAATAAAGGCCATAGAAAGGTTGAACAGTTTAAAGTGCAATGTCTTACCGAAGTAAATAGTTATTACTAACTTACCCATTGCCGTGTAACTTATTAACCAGTCGTCCCTGGGCTGCGTCTTGTACCACTCCAAAAATGTGATAACTATGAAAACCTGAGGCTACACAGGCCGGGCAAAAGTCTAGGTTTGTGCAAATTAGACATGTGTATCTAATCTTGGAGATGGGATAAAATCCGCAGCCATCGCAGCTCGCTTCACCTGCATCAGTGGAGTCATCAGAGTCGGAGGCGTCCATGCCTTCGAGCATGACTCTCGGTTTCCAATCGTCCGCCTTGTTGTCAGTCCCTGCAGAGTGCAATGTACTTTTCCTGGAGCAAGTTCAGTATCATTGCGAAGACATGGTGGGAGTGCTTCTTCTGCTCCATACAGCTTCCGCAAAGGTCGTAATTGACACACTGAAGACACTTGTAGCGAACCCCGATAACTGGACTTGTTTTGCATTCGTCACATTCCGTGCCTTCAAACACGACTTGGTCGCGGCGACGTCCCGGCCTTTCCGCAGTTGGTGAAAGAAGAATTGGCTCAATGTTCCCAAACTCGGGAAGCTTGCTGGAATTATCTTGAGTCACTCCAACCAAGACTTGGAGCATGTCACCCTCTTGCAGGTAGCATGTTCGCAGCAACTCCACCGACATTGGAAAAACTTGACATTGCAGAATGACCTCAGCATTTTTCAAGTTCACAGGTCTTGTTGTCCATGCCAAATCCTCGACCTGATTTTCACATTTAATAAATGCTGTCTACCATCATATACATTGTTAAGTAAAAGTGTGACCTGACAATTATAAATGATGTACCTTGTCAGACGATGACTTTATTCGAAAGGAGACATCCACAGGGTCAACTTTACATTTGTCTGGATCCATGAGCACAACAGTTACCAAAGAAAAATTTCCTTCAATCAAATATGGGATTACAAGACAAACCAATGAATTTTCGTCTTCAGCGTCCAATTTCAGTGTCACAGGGGCCCACATTATCTTTGCCACCTTGGTGTTAATATCCTTTGCACAACACTCAATATGTAGGTGAGCGACCGGTTGACCATGTTGGATAATTTTATGCTCTTCCAGCAAATGCTGGAGGCCAGTTGGAACTTCGGAGGAATCGACTTTGTAGTTACACTTGTACCCTAGTAGGTCGCACAGGGGAGTGTATCTTGGTCTATAGATTAAAATAAGTATCATAAAATAAATGACAGTGTACCAAAATAAATGACAGTGTACCACAACGTAATTTAGTTGTCAAAAGAATTCTACTGGAATATACCGAAATGAACAGTGTTCCAAATGTTTCCTAATTTCCTTCCTGGCCGCCTCCTCATTGCATCCCAGCTTCTTGTACGGACATTGGAATGTCAAGCCATCCAACATAGTCTCCATTGCCCTACACCGAATTTTCTTGTCAAAGGGGACATTACATTGTGGACACTTATCCAGGTTGGAATAACATTGAGCGCAGACTGTGTGCCCATCTTCACACTGGACAATCTCGTCCTCTGGGATTTCGGAACAAACTGGGCAGCAAAACTGGGATTTGTATGGTGTGCTCATTTTGAAAAAAAACTTCTAAATCTAGTAAATGAACCGCTTTGGAACTACTTTTCTCCACTACTATAAACCTTTTGGAACCTTACCCTCGACAGCAATTCCATCAACTGCAAAAAATGGCTCCCCTTGAGAGGCACTCGATTTGCACACCTCGCATTCCACAGACGGCTATCTAATCTTATCTGTTTTATAATTCTCGGTGAAAGATTGGACTACTGTCTGTCAAGTTCCGCGGCTGTCACATGTAATGTACTCAATAATTAATGTAATAATAAGAGATTCGTAGTTTGTGTGACAGCAAGTCTTTGGGTTATTATGGTAGTGTCGGATTTAATGAGAATATTCCCTCCAAAATATTCGCATGGACGTAGTTGATAATCTTGTAACTTTTTAAAATAAGAATTGACCTCCTTTCTCCTGATCATTAACAACTTCTGTTCACACATCCGCTATTGATTGCAGAATTCAATGGTAATTACAATTAAGGCTACCATCGATACAATTAAGATGATCAATGAGGAACTGGATTGAATTCAGTTGGTCCAGAGTTGCCAGAAGGATCGACTGATCGAGTCCTGATATTTATTTATTTCGCAGACCAAGACGGTGACAAGTGACAACCACCACTCCCGTTACGGACGGACAACTTGTGGATTTCATGGAATTCGTTACAGATTAGCTGTATTTGTCGAAGTTGAGTTGGCTTAAATCTGGAGGAGAAAGGGGAGGAGCTCGTAAAAGCAGTTGTCTGTAGAGTCGGATTTCAGGTAACTCCGAATGGTTATTATACAATCATTTATATTCCGTAAACGAATGGAGACAAATTCTTTTTCAAAATTACTTTCCGGTACGAGCTTATAGGGTGAAACTTGGAGTCAGGAAATGCCTATTCAGTTTTGGTTTTCTGATGATGCCTTGGTTGCTTAATTGATGTGTTAATTTTGTCTTCTTTGGAATTAATCCACATGGAAAATCGACAAAGTCCGGGGCGGAATGAGAATTAATCTAATCTGGTCTGGACTCTGGACTGATGTTTAATGAATTCGCGATATAGCAAAAGCATGCATATATATTATCTTATCTGTAGCAGTAGAAATTAACTTGTTAAGCAGGTTCCCTCATTTCGGAATACATACCAGCAACACATCACACAATAATATTTGACAAGTCGCCTTTACTTTTAGACTGGAAGTAGTCCTAGTCCTATAACAGTATTTTATGAGATTTTAGTGTACTGACTGTTGTAAATACGAAACTCTAGTGTCAATCTCTTTTTTTACAGTAGTTCCAAGATTCTAACCATGATTGATAGCTATATAAAAGGATAAGATAGCACGATAAGACAGTTTGTATGCCAACGTCCCCTGGTCACATATTTTCGCGTTGAGGGGACTTTGGGACTGGAACTCTGTTTGAGATATAAGTACTTACAGCTTTTATGATATGTATTATTACTTACCACTATGTATTGACTACTGCCGTGCCATATCCAACCAGTGCAGTGCAATGCATCAAAAATCAAGCTGTACTAACATTACCGTCTTTCTCCACTACAATAATCCACTTGTGTCCTCCTGTCCTCCTCCTCCTCCAAGTCAGATAGAGATCCCATCAATTCTCCATATAATAGGTGAATAATAATATTATATTATGGAAATATGGAATCTACTCCGTACATTGCATTTAAGCACCTGCTTTTCAAGTAAAAGTAGACCTTTCTTCCCTCAAATGTAAGTCTCATTTTATCCTGGACCACTTTCATGTTGACAGGATATGCTGTGCAAACAAAAGGAATCCCTTATTGTACTCAAGCAAATCCCCCAAATATGCCTTGGCCCTCCAAGACAGGAACGGACACAAGAAGATGCACACAAAATTACATACATAAATTGGGTCTAAAACCTAAAACAACTCTCATATCAGTACAGTATGCATATTATTCACCATCCCTTCCACCTCCACCCATGCTCCCCACTCCCCACGCACCATTCAAGGTGGTATAATGGTGGGCGGTGGGGGCTGGAAAGTGGACACGTCTTACAATTAATATTATTATTGTTAGCCCTTGCTTGGTCCTTCTTTCTGCCACACAACACACTACCGACACAGAATCATCAATTGTAATTGTATTATGCACCTGCACTCTGCACTACACCCACCCACCCCCACACGCACGACTAGAAGCTAGTAGCTAGCTAGCTACCTATATCCTCCCACATCCTACCATGAAGCATGAGGCTGAAGCTATTATAGTAACACAGTAACACGCAACGAAAAAGATGCTCAATCGACTCGAGTTGTCCCAATCCCAAAATCCCAGCAAGATTGATGCAGCCAGCCAGCTCAGCGGGCCAGGCTTCCATTCAAAAAAGCATATTAGACATCAATAATAACTAATAACAAATCTCATCATCACCATCACTCATTCATCATCTCCTCGTTGTTCATCATATTATTATGTTATGTTGAATGTGATTGTGAAGAATTAAGAAAATTTAGAAGAATTAAAAACGCAATTAGAATAATTAGAAAGAACGGTGTTTGTTGGAGATGAAGACTGATTTTTTCTACTACTGAACTGATGTAATAATAAAATCAGGTGAGTTTTCTATCAGAAATATGACACATGGTTGCGTTTTTAATTTGAAAAATACATTTTAATAATAAATATGTACTTGTAATAATACTCGTTCTAAAGTATTTATTTAATAAATGGTTTTTACATGAGTCACCCACTTTGGGGTTTTTGGACTTCCAACTTTGACACAATCTGTTTAATTTTTTTTTGTATTGACATTTTGACAAGATTTAACCTAGTTTATATATTATATTTTATTAAATATGTTGGATTTGTGGTTGTCAATAATATTGTTGATTGTTGTGGATTGTGGGAGTTTGTGTTGTGAGATAAGTTGTATGTACGTACGTGATTGATTTATTGGGTTCGTTACTAAACTAATTTTGACTTTGTTGTGGGGCTTTTAAAAGAATTTTACAGAATGTCTTCTGTGGCACGCCGACAAGGCCGAAGAAGGTCCCGAAATGGGAGAGGAAGGCAGGAGGATCCCAATGTCGACATCGACCCCAGGTCGTACCCTGTCCACTGCCTTGTGTGTGCTTCCATTGTGTTGAAATTTGACATTAGTGACATCCCTCAGGATGGTGTTCGAGAGGAGGAGCCGGGTGAAATTATGGAGTGTTTCTCAAAAACGTTCGGTGCCCCACTGGAGTCGGCGGCGTTGTGGAACGTGGAGGCGGAGAGGTTACCGTTTTGCTCGGGGTGCAAGCACCACATGTGTTTGATAATACAGGTTTGCCGGAGGACTCGAGAGTTGGAGGAGTTACTCAAAGATGAGATACGTGAGGTAAAGGCGAAGATTGATGCAGGTGAAGCTGAAGCCTTATTTTCGGAAATTTACAGAAGGGACGGGAGATATCAGGATGTGCGGAGGTGGGTGGTGGGAAGTATGTTGATGATAAGCGCTTTTGGAAATGAAATTCTAGAAAAAATGGACAAATTATAAAATGTTATTTCTAACAACTCATTTTTACTTTTGATCAGATCCAGATACTATGGTGTCTGTGTCCACATCAGTGTCAGGCGATGTTGAGAGCAGCAAAGCAAATTCTAGACCGAACCAGTCAGTTCAAGTTCAGACTGAAGCTCCAGTGACCCGTAAAGTTCAACAATCCGTTCAGACTGAGGAAACTACATCCTTTCATCATCAATCACTTCAAACTGAAGCTCCAGTGACCCGTAAAGTTCAACAATCCGTT